>VZTT01057321.1:0-10676 GCA_013400855.1 Buphagus erythrorhynchus
TCCCTTCCAGCTCAGGACACTCCATGGTTCTGAAGAGCGCCTGGAACAACCTGGTTGCCTCCCACTGAAACATGTTTGCCTTTCTGCTGATACCCACAGCTGGTCTGAGCTGCTTTCCACAAGGTCACGTACCTGCCACATCAGTAGCTACCAGGATGGGGATCCCCTTTTTCTTGAATTCTGAAATGACTTTATTCCTCTCACTCTGGTCCATGTCCCCATGAAGCAGCCCCAGGTTATGATCCTCCTGCTTGAGGTTATTGGCCAGTTCCTCTGCATTGGCTTTCTTGGTGACAAAGAGGAGGACACTCCCAGAGGACGTGAACTCCACGAGGCGCCGCGTCAGCCAGTTCCACTTGCTGGGCCCAGAGGGGAAAATCTCCACGATCTGAGTGACATCTTCATTTGCCTAAGGGGAGAAATGTCCTCGGGGTCAGCAAGGTGCAAGGAACACACAGACTTCCCAAACATTCTGCATCACCAGTAATACAGTGCAGTGCAGCTTACAGCACTACCTGCAAGTTTCTCTGGAAGATTTAATTTTTACACATTTTAATATTACTTCAAGGATGATGCTCCCACTACAGAGTAATAGTTTAGATCAATGAACAGAAGCCCTGTGATTGAGCTGGGAAAGCCGGTGCTCTTCTTAAGCAAAATCAAGGGAAAATTTTCACAGAAAGAAGGGGATTCGGGTAGTCACTTTTTGTTATAAAGGGACCTGATGTAAAAACCAAAAAATGCAGAGAATTGGTTGAAAGAAGGATGTTCCAAAGGCATCTCGTGAAATTTCTCAACAGTTTTAATATATTATTAGCAAAGTTTCTTCCCAGCAGGTTTACATCTGCCCACTTCATCAGCTTCCTACCAGATCCCAGCCTGCTGATAGTTCAGCTGTCACTGTCAAGCAAATCCAGCATCAACATTCCATGTAAACCATAGGACAGAGATTTAAAGTTTCAAATTCTTCACTGCAGAAGTTGCAATGGCTTTGTTTATGCTTTTGAGACAAAACTAGAAGATACAACCATTGATTCAGCCTAATAACAAAAATAAACCACTGCATTAATGTTCTCTTCTTTGATGAAACCTCCCAACACTACAGGAGAATTTGTTGGTGGAAAGGTCAATAAGATAAAAATAGAAACCCACAACACTTTCTATTTTTGCTAAGCAAAAATTATTTAAAACTAACTATTAATGATGATTTTTGCAGTTTAATTTCAGAGAACAGAAACAGAAAATTCCTTGCTCTGAGTGTCTCCCGAGTACCATGGAATTACCTCTCCAATGTCTCCTTGCACAACCCGGATTGGGTCGATCAGAATATCCCGGGCCAATTTCTCAATCTTCTTACGGAACGTGGCACTGAACAAGAGGGCTGCAAGAGAAACAGGCTTCAAACTCCCTGAAGTAGAAACTTCTTTTCAGAACTGTGAAAACACTTCACAGATGTTATGAAGGAGGACCTGGATTTCTGAGTCTCAGTGAACTGAAGCTGAGGTTTTATGGGTTCTAATGGAAATTACCAACCACTGTCAGAATACCACAAAGTGGAAACACAATTCATGGCATCTGAAATGTTGATAATACAGGGCACTGCTGTGAACTTTCATGGCAGCTCAGAACACTGAATTTCAAGGCATATGAACATGAATTCAGCTAATCATCTTTGCTCTGAGTGAAGTCAGTGGAGGGATTACAGAGAGATGAGCTGAATGCCCACATGTCACAACTGCTCCCTCCCAACAGCCCATGCTGAGAATAACACCAGTGGACTTTGGCACAAGTCTCCTGGTGTGGCTGTGTCCAGCACTGGAAATGCAGCTCTGCTCCAGACTCACTGTGTACTCACTCTGTCTGTCAGGACGTACGTGGCTCGCGATTGATCTGACCTGATATTCTGCAAAGGAGAAGAAATGCTCTAATCAACCCTGTACACTCATTATTTAGAAAAACTAAATCAAAATGCAGTTTCATTGTTTTATTTAACATATAACCACAGAAAGAATGAGTGCTTCTCACTCACTATGTAATTTTACAGACCCCCTAAGCTGGGACTGGGCACCACTGCTTCCCAAAACAGTGACTTTGGTTCAATACGTACCAAACCCCATATCAAACATTCTGTCAGCTTCATCAAACACAAGGTAAGTGACTCTCTGCAGGTTTGTAGCTTTCTTTTTCACATGATCAATCAAACGACCCTAGTAAGAAAAGACTCCAAGTTTTTAAAGCACCTTTAAAACCACATTAATATATACAACCACCTAGCTGCTTTTCATCCTAACTTACCAGAGACAGAACAGAAAACAATCTCAAGGCTTTGGTCTAGAATTAAGTGTCAATGTTCACGTCATAGGAACAGATTCTTACAGCTTTTTCAAGCTGAACAGTGCAAACCCCTGGTTTTGGTGCTCACAAGTACTTACTGGTGTGCAGACCACGATCTCTGCCCCCTCCTGCAGGGCCTTGGCTTGCTCCCACATGCTCCCTCCTCCGTACACGGCCACGGAGCGCAGGTTGTAGGCCTTGCCAAAGCGCTTGCACTCCGAGTGGATCTGAGGGTGAGACACCAACACAGCACAGCTCACATCACACAGCTCACCTCACACAGCTGAGACAACAACCTGCCCTGGAAATGCAGCACAGCTCCTGAAATGCACTCTTCAGCTACCAACTTAATGAAATTATTCCCAGCTCCTCAAGGGTGAATACTTCAGCACGTGTAGATAATTTCCAGTAACTTGAGAAACCTATTTAGACATTCAACAATAATTTAACCTGCAGGTTCTATCCTTTTGCACATGCAATTTGTCACAGTATTCTTTTACCTAAAAATAATATAAGAGCACTGTGCAAAAATTTTAAGTTTTAGGTTTGTCATGATCCTTCAAGAAAAACAATGGTAGGAAAGAGCTGTGAGCTGAAGTCAGGCTACTCATGCACAAAGTAGTTTTTTCAAATACTTTCCTGAGTTTCTCTGATAATTTTTGCCAAGAATTTTGCTTTCTTCTCCAAGCAGACTGGCTGGCACATAGAGGAATGCCACACACCTACCTGCTGGCAGAGCTCCCTGGTTGGGCAGACGATCACTGCAATGGGACCATCCCCTGGCTCAAGCTCCTTCTGATCCATGATGTGGATCAGCATTGGCCAGATGAAGGCAGCTGTTTTCCCACTTCCAGTCTTGGCTATCCCAATCATGTCTCTGCCACTTAGTGCCACTGGAACACCCTAAAAAGAAGAAGATTCTAAGCCCACATTTTGCCCACTGTAGCACATCCTTGTGCTAGGCAAGTACAAGAGAACTCAGGTAACGAGGAAAACCCACGACAAAAAACCCTGAACATTTCTCTAGGCAAGAGACATCGCTTGAATGTTTTTCATTCACCAAAAAAAACAATGAAAAAGGAATAGGGGTATATTTACAGTGGTCATTTAACAAGAAAAAAAATGGGTAACCTATTTAAAAAATATCAAAGCTATTTTTCTAGAAAAACCCACTCTGTAGGCAATTAGAATTCTATTTGTCACATCCTCATGTGGATGAGGGAGCTTTGCATGTGTTCTTTTCATTCTCTTTACAAGTTTGAGAAGTAACAACTCACCTGACATTGTATTGGAGTGGGTTGGGTATACTCAGATTTCCTAATCTGATGCATAAGTTGCTCATCAAACCCAAAATGAGCAAAACTACTGCCAGGCCTTGGAGGAGCAGCCCCGGAGACCTTGGAAAGAGAAAAAGATCTTTGTTCATGAACAGTGAGAGAAAAACAAAGAGCAATCTGTTAAAAAAAAAATGGTCTCTCTGCCTCTGAAAAGTAACTTTACTTTTGAGTGGACATTAAATTTAACTGAGTGCAAATTCCAGATGTGTTGTGAAAATAAGACTTTCAGTATAAAAATTTAATTATCTGTCAATCAACATGAGCTACTAAATGTCTTTTTTATCTCCTTGTGTCTAACTGGTGTTCTACCCCAAATAATTCCCTTCACAGGAGGCCACCCCACTAACACATCACAAATGGCAAAGAACTAATTTCTGCATCTATTTCCAGTTTGAACTCCTAGCTGTGCAGGTCTTTAGTCGAAGCAGCATTCCTCACTGCCCACTTCCACAAATACATAGGAGACTTCAAGAAATCAACACCACTGCAGGTGTCTGAGAGGCTTGGATTCAAAAGTGGAGTTCCCAGTGATAATCTTCATTAGAACTAAGACAGTCCAAGAATGAAAGGGAGTTAAAAGCTGCTGGGAGGGCAGTTTTGTGCCCAGCTTACCCGGAGGTTCAGCTTATGCCGTAACTCCACCACCTGCTGCGGGGTCAGGCTGGTGATCTCCTCGTGCTCATCATAGAAATTTTTCTCAAATGGTGGGTATTCAATCTGCAATGTAATTAATTAATTACTCAGTTAGTCCAGATTCAAGATCCCTTTTTTTCTGAAGTTCTTAATTCCAGAATATTTACTTAAATGACGCCATTTCAAGGACCTTTAGTATGACTTACCTAAGAAAGCACTGAAATATTACAGGGGCCTCCTCAGCTCCTGCTTTCTGGAATGCCTCAAATAGAACAGAACAGAACAGAATTCCCTCCTACCTCTGAATGGTCAATAGGTGGAAGAGGATCAATGATTTTTTTGGATGGTGCAATGGGATTGCCATCACTGTCATACTCCAGGTTATCCTCCTCCTCCTCCTGCACCACACCAGCAGTGGGGTTCTCAGCCATGTAGCGGAAATACGCTTCCTGCAGCAAAACACATCAGCAAGCTCACACACCACAGCACACACAGGTACTGCTGCTGGCTGAAGTGATGTCTGTGCTAGGTGGCTGTTTGCTTTCACACCCACCACGAGGAAAAAGGTAACTACATTCACTAGAGCTGATTCTTCTAATAAACACCAACAGATACATCCTGAAGGACAAGAAGTACAAATGAAGAAAACATCTCCAGTGTCAGCTACACCACAAAACGCTCCTAAAAAACAAACCTCTCTTGTGTCTGTTTAACAACTCCTTCTACCAAGACTTGTTATGTCTAACAACAGAAGGATCTATTCTTATTTCCACATGAACAAAGCACAAAAAACAAAACACTGTAGGTTTTTAACCAGAAAACACCTTGTTACTAAGCATATGATGTTGATTTTTTTAAACAGGCTGTGCCAAAGATAGTTTCTTTACTTCCCCTAACTAGACTTTAGGAAATGAAAATATATATATTTTACAGTGAAAGAGTCAACAACAAATGTGAAAGAAAGTATTTCAGAAGATGAGCCCAAGTTAAGACACTGTCACCCTGTCACGTGCCATCCTCAGAGCTCACAAAGATGTTTGTATCTCTCAGATTCTCACTGGCACACCAGGGTGGGACTTTCTCATAGAGAAAACACCAGGCTCACTTGACTTGAAGCAAATATTTAAGATCAGATCTATAAAGCAAGGCTCAATTACAAATATACATATATATGCATCTGGCTTTTCCATTTTCCTGGCCAATTATCCCTCAGTCACAGAGCTATGCACACAATACACTTGAACAACAGCTGTGCCCAAGCATAAAGTCACCTCTGCTCAAACTCTGGCACAGCTACACTCACCAGACTGGAAGCAGAGGCCTCAAGGCCAGACAACCCTGCCAAGCTCTGCACTAATACAAGTAACACAAGAGTTAGGAACTACAACTCTGTAGGAAGGTACATTTTGAAATTAAGTCTTTTCTCTTTATTATTTCTGCTACAGCAATGCTTATAAACCTCAGTGAGAACTAGAGCTTCTCTGGAAATAGGGATCAAAAGCCTGATTCTTCCCTGAACAGAGTCCACATTTCACTGCAAGGAGCCTGCAGAGTCCACCAGCCTCTCCCTGGTGTCCCCTGGAGCTGATTGTGCTAATGCAATGTGTAAGATCCTCAGACACTGAACAACCTGTACAGGAAGCTTAAGTTCAAACTGACTGAAAAAAATCTTCTTCAGTGAATGCAGTTGTCTAATATTCTTCTTAGAACACCTAGAAGAGTAGAGACAGCAGGGTAACCACTACAGCTTCCTGCTGAATTGTCCAGATACTGCACATGACTCTGGGATTCTGTTTGTCCTCAGCAGTTACGTGTTTGGAGAGGGAAAGTTAAAAGATACAAAACAACAAAAAAGAAGATAGAAAGACTGCATAGGAACTCACTTGGTCATCTTCCTCTTCAATGTCATCTCGAATACCCCTGGAAAAACAAGCGGAGAAAAAACTTCCCTGCAAGTGTTCCACAGACTCAGCTCAATAGCTTCATTTGATTAGTGCTGAGCTCCAGATTTCGTGGAAGACACAACACTATCAACTTGGCAACATTTATATTCCCAACCCATGGAGTTTTCACATCTGGTGCCAAACATAGCAGTGACCCTGCAAAGACTTCTCTTTACTTCTAGTACTGAGACTGAAAGATTAGGATTCCATCTTCCCAGCAGAAGCCACAGCAAAGATCATCCTGGTCTAAGCTCTTGATGCTACAGAAGTCCCATAACTGAAGAGGAATATGAGCCAGGAAGTGCAAATCCAGTTCAGAACTTCCCCAAGTGGTGATTTGGATCCGGTGTTCTGTGTCAGGACCATGTATAATCTCATCAACCCCATGCAATGTAACTTCTACCAAGATATCTGACATTTCTATCAAGAATCAACAGCCTAATTATTTTCCTTAGTCAAAACAAATAGATAGATAAGATGCACAAATTTAAACTGCTTTAAACTCCAAATTTAGTACCCCAATTGTCATGTGCTACCTAATCTATCAGCTTTAATGTCTAAAAACCTAGTCCAAGTTTAGAAGAGTCTCCAGTACTCCAAGTACAGCAGCACTGAGTTATTTTGCTCACATAAATGCAATTTTAAGCTAAACCATTCTGATCTCTCCAAGGGTGTGGGAAGCAGAAAAACCATCCAGGCTGATCTGCAAAGTGGCAGGAGTACAACATGCTGCCCCGATTTCTGTGACCTAGAAAAGCTTCTCGTGTGGGATAAGTCTCAGTGTGGTTGCAGTTTGCCACAGGATGTGCCATGGATTCTCCCCTATTATCCCATTTTCCAGCACAAGTCGTTACCCACAGCAGCTCATGCACAGGTTAATGATGTTTATTAGGTATATACTATACTGTCTAATGAACAACCATCATCAGCAAAATGCACTGGAATTCTCTGAGCACCATACACAACACAGGCAGGGATGGGAATGATAAAAGAGAACTTACTTAACGTTCTTTTTTTCTTTGTCTTTATCTTCGAGTCTCTTCATGTCTCGAGCAGCTTGATCCTGGCAGGTCATAAAGTTGTCACATATTAAAAAGATCAAGATGGTAAAACATGGAAGGGAAAAATGCTCCTGAATAATTAGATCATTATGTTACAGAGACAACACTTCTTGGACTAAACTTTGTCTTGTTCTGTATCTGATTATGTTAAATAAATTCTCCTACTAGTACCTTTGAATTTATATACTACTCTAAGCTCATAACAGTGTTATTGAAAAATTAAATTCCCGGTATTCCTCCTGAACGCAATTAATAACAGAACTGTAGCTAAGAAACAGTTCATCATAAATACAATTTCCATTTAGGTAGTGAAAAAACACACAAAACCTTAATTTGATATTCACAGACAAGCAGAGCTCTATGTTGTATTGTTCTGACGCCCTCAAAGCAGTTAGATGGTTAAATTATTCTAAGTCATATTCACTCTCTGTCTATCTAACCCATTTCTGAGCTCTAACTAACACCATCCTACATCAGCCCCAAAGTAAAGTGGCATTTTGACTGCAGCTGCCAAGGCCCTGAGTGACATTTGCTGCCCCACATTTGAGTGCACACAGGTACAGGCACAGCAATGAATAAACATTCCCAGAGCTGGCTCTTGCCTCCACTTCAGCCATGAATGCCTCCAGAGGATCATCATCACTGTCAGAGTCTGCCGACTTGGAGTGGAACTGCTGCCGAGTGGGGGAATTCTCTGCAGGAATGTAGGGCAATTCCACATTGCTGGAATCTTCCTCTTCATCCTCAAAGTACCTGAAAAAAATGAACAACAGCCCAGTCAGCACATGGTTTACAGCACTGTACTGTCTTTCATGGTTTCTGGTTGAGTCAAGGTACCCACATGGACAACAGAAGTCAGTATGGACAAGAGAAGATGCTGAGATTTATTTATTTACAATTACTCATGTTAAAAGTTCAAAGTGATGGCAGGGCAAACAGGTACCATAAAACAGAGTCTCTCTTCATCTTTCTTGTAGCCTCCCTTCGAGTACTGGAAGGCCACAATTAGGTCAGCCCCAAACTTCTCCAGTCTGAACAATCTCAACTTTCTCAGCCTTATTTATACATTAATGGAGCCAAGAGAAGGGTTAGTAAAGAACTGTAGAGATCAATGTTTTCCCGTGCAAAAGATACCCAAATTTATCCTGCTTGGCTCCAACTCTGAGTACACCATAGAGTGAATAAAATATGTTTTCGAGAGGGGAAAGCTGGAGGAGGAAAGCTTCTGCAGGCTACTGTAGTAACTCACAGTGTTCTAAGTATATTATTGTGCATTTATTTATATAAATGTCATAGATACTTCCCCCGACCCCAGAAACATAAAAACATTAAAATCTAGAGCTCCATAAACACCACAAGTAACTGTACTTACGCATTCTCCTCATCAAAATTGGCTCTCTTTGACCCAATTTTGTAGAAGGAAGGCAGCTGAGGAGGCCCCGACTTGGCGAACGCTGCCGAGGAGCCGGCCGTGCCGAAAGCGCTGTGGGACTGCTGAGACAGCTTGGGCTCCTCTTTCTTGCCAGGTGTTATGGCAAATCCACCAAACCCAAAGCCTCTCTTTGTACCAGGTCCACCTTTGTTCCAATTCATGATGTCCCCANGAACATATCCACAATTCCAAAGAAGAATAAAAATAAAGTGGTTGTCTCCCAGAACAGGTCGTGTCCTTCAAGGATTACTTAAACACATTTAAGATGTTACCTGTCCTGTTTGCAATCTAAGACAAACAAACCCAAGGCCAGAACTTTGAACATCAGGAGGAACAAGAGATGAGAAGGCAGCTCAGTGCATATTTTGCATGTCCACATTGTCCCATCTGTGTTTCATGGCTTGTCAATACCCCACTCCTCCAACCCAGCAACCTCAGAGAAATGGGCCTAGAGCAGCACAAGGCTCCGTGTGAGCCCAGGCACATCTCTGCAAAAGCCAACTCCCTTTGCCTCCCAAGGCAGCACCTTCAGCCATATACATGATCTCTCTATATTGTACATATTTATATGCTCTCCAATCTCTGTTTTTCAAACACTATCTTAAACACTCCATATAACAGTGTCTGCCCAAAACTTGATTTTCTAAGATGATGGCTGAACTGATATATTAATATTTACAGTTTTCATTCTTGAGTCATTTAATTGTCTGAATGGTCAAGCAAATCATACCTGTAAGGCAGGAAAGAGAGCAAGACACCCACTGCTTTCCAATGCATTATAATTAGCTGTCTAAAAGCTGCAAGTCTTACTAAACTAGTCAAAGACATCAGAACTCACTGGCAAAACAACAACTTCCAAACAATCTGAAGGTAAATAGTGCAGCTGGTCCCTGTGCTGAACGTCTACCAGCTTGGGGCTTGCTCAATAAATCCCGAGTCGAGACCAAAGCTCAGTAGCAGATTTCAGGGGAAACTCTGCAGTTCAGCTCTCCATGGCAGCACTGAGCATGGAGTCCCGTTTTCCCTCTTGTCCTGACACACTCCGTAGCTTTTACACCTGCGGATCCGTGGCACTGGGACATTAAAACTTACAATAAAGAGGCGAGAGGTGGAACCGCATTTCTGCTGTGACAGCACAGTGGGAATCTTTGAAAATTGTTAGGTTAAAATCTGATTGTAAGAATTTTTCCTCACTGTACTTATCCACCTTTTTCCTCCTTCTGCTACTTCAAAAAATAAGGAGGACCACTTTTTTATTGTCAGACAGCAGCGAAAGTCAAACACGGTCAGTTCGCCCACTCACCAGCAGCGAGTGAACAGGGAGAGGTTCCCACAGGACGCAGAGACCGCAGGAAACTCCCGAGGCTTCGCTGCCCTGTGGCCGCCGTTCCTCGGCGTTCCGGGGCACGGCCCCGGCCCGCGGCGCCCGGGACCCGCGGCACGGCCGCGATTCGCCTGGAACGCTCCCGTGCCAAGAGGAAAGGGCGGAGAGACCCCCGCCCGCGGGATCGCCCTCCCTAGGGCACGGCAGCGACCACAGCCGGGGGAGGACAGAAGCCGCGGGCAGGCGCTGTCCCGGTACACCGGGCCCTGCGCGGGGCCCTTCCCGCCCGCGGAACCGCCGTGTGGGGCGGGCCCTTTGTGCGGGGCAGGCCCGGGCTGCCCGCGCCCGCTCCAGGCCGCGGTTATGGCGGCACTCGCCCGCAAGAGGCCCCGCAGGCCGGCGGGGGAGGACCCGCCGCCGTGCCCGGCCCGGCCCCGCTCCCCACCCTCAGCCCCCTCACTCACCCTCAGCCCCGCAGCCGCCGCCGCCACTTCCCCGCTTACCGGGGCGGGGGGTGGGGACGCCACGCACCGACGTGCGCACGCACTGTGCGTGATGACGTGTGTCTCGCGGCGCATGCGCCCCGCCCCCACGTGCAGCAGCGGTGCGTGA
>VZTT01057330.1:4913-33280 GCA_013400855.1 Buphagus erythrorhynchus
TAATAATGAAAACTCATTACTTGTAAGTGTCTCTTTACAAATGACAGTAAGCTTACTGGCAGAACAAATATGGTGTCTACAGAATATTGCTTAGCTCTGTTGTTTAGGAAATGGTAAAGTACATGTTATAAATTAAGAAAAACAAATGAAGCATTTTTTTTGAGCTATGAGTCTAGCACTTCAGTTATGCAAGTGCACTTTACACTTGGGATGCAATTCAGTTTGATGAAAGATCCTTTAAAATAAAAAGGTCTTCTGAGTAAGTATACTCAGTGGGAAATAATGACCTAGCAAGAGTTTAGTTTTGGAGTTTTCCAAACATAAACAAATATTAATTTTTTAAAGCTTTTTCTTTCAAAGAAATATTACCTAGACACTCCAACAGTGAAGAATTTTTGGTCATCTGAGAAAGCAAAATTTCTCCAGGTAAAATGACAAAATATATTATCCAAATTCAGGCAGTAAAAAGACATTTTGCATTATCCAAAGAGGAGAAAGAAATTATCTTGTCAGATATCCTGCTGTAGCTGACTCTAAGCAGTCAAAAAGTAAGATGATTCTATTTGAAACTGTTTTCTTGCAATTTATATTACAATTTAATCACTGGAGTTTTTAAACTGCATATGTTTCTACCTACATATCAACGGGACTTAATCCACATACAGAGGGCACAGAGCTTGAACTCTGTGAGCAACATATTTGCATTTTTAGAAAGTACTTAAATTCACAGACCTCAGGAGTAACAGAATATGATGCCTTATGGATGAGTGATTTTGGCTCTGTGAGTCATGCATTTATGAAGAGCCAAAGCAAATGACTGAATACTAAAAATCTGGTGATTGTTTTGTACTTTTACCCCCTAAGTTATGTACCCCAACCTGGGGCGATTTCCAGCCATAATTTTAAAAGTTACTTCCCTGTCTGTGTTTGTCCAAGCTGCTGGCAAAATTGGGCAAAAATTTACAGCGTGACTACCTGTGCTCTTCATAGAGGTTTTACATTTTTACCTTTTCTATCATCACCCTCACAAAACTTCCTATATGATAATTTCTTAATAGAAGCAGCTGTGGAAGAAACATATTCACCAATAGTTCAACAGTTTTGTAGTGGAAGGTACCAGAATCAAAAATAGGTTTCCACATTATTTTGGTGACATTATTTTAAAAAACTCCAAAGATATTTGCAGCAGAAATTCTACTCATACTAAAGAATTGAAACAAGGAATGTAACTGATGCCTACAGCAATATAAATATGTTTGCAGTACGAAATGTTTTTCAGGATTGAATCAATGTTCAGCACCACAGTATGACAAACATATATATAAAAAAATCGCGTCGTTAAAGATGGAAGACTTGCTAGTAACCATAATAACTCTGCAGAACATGGAACAACAGTCACCTGTTCTCTTTTATGCTAAATGTGACTATTCTCTTTCGTGTCTTTCCTGCATGGAGGTTTGAAATCAAACACAACAATGAAACAGACACAGCCTACCTTCTCTTCAGTGTCTCCTGCTTTGCTTTAAAATGAGTCTCAATGAACATCTTTGCTCTTGGGCACATGATGTTGTCCTGTGCAGGACAGGAGTTGAATTTCTGCAATCCTTGTGAGTCTCTTCCACCTGAGGATACTCTAAGATTCTATGATTCTTTTCACCTTCAGCAATAATGACTGCTAATTTTCCCCTTTGAATAGTGTTGAGGGAGAAAATATCTACTACCTGTAGCACTTGCATAAGTAAATGAAATCTCACTGGTTGACAATAATATTCTTCAGTTTAAAGGGCTTCTCAGTAATTCATCAATCTAACTGGAAACAAATGCAATCCCACTGAGGAGCCATGAAACTAAACATTTTAATAAAATCACAAAAGCAGTGATATGGCTGAAGGCATCATTGTTATTCACAAAATTCCACACAGTTAGAATGATGTAGCACTCACTGAAACATGGAATTACGTTAAAGAGAAAATAATAGTTTTGTTTTTACAGTGAATAATGAACTTGCGAACTTTTGGACTGGACTCTGTGAAGGGAGAAAACTCAATGTCAAAAACTTGGGATAAGATTAGACAAATTGGTAGGATTGAAATGCAAATATCAAAAGGGATAGACAAGAACTTACCTCTAGTAACTTTTACCCAAAATTATAAATGATAGAGGGCGCATAGCATGGAGAGGGTTGAAGATCAAGTTGAAGAATGAATCATACATTTTACTATACAAAGAAGGTGAGAAGCTACTGTCATGTAAGTCGCATAAATGAGGTACTTTAAGCTCAACTTTTGGTACAAATACAAAAATGATGAAGCTCACAAACTCATCTACTTAAAAATTCTTATCTTAAAATATTGCATTCACACTCAGGAAATTTTAGTAATATCTGATTAATTAATGTTACTTTCCTTTTTATTTTAAATATTATTCCAGGTCTTTGACACAAAGGCCATAAATATAGGTGAGCCACCATCTTAAACAATTTTTATAAGAAATGAGAATTGTCATGTTTTGTGTCATCTTTTCAGCTACAATCAAAATATTTTTAATTATAAATACTGCATTGGCAATAAATCTAATTGTAATGGGAGACCAGTTATCTTATCTTTGAACAAGGCTCCCATGGCATTCTTAGGATTTTGCTGGCCAATCATATTGCCCATCAGAGAAAATTGCAAGGGAGAGAGTATGTATATGTGGCTGAAGACTCAACTATTTTCATTGCTGTCACAAGCTGGAAAGGAAAAGGCACTGGAAGCCCTCTGGCATCCATTGAGATATTAATTGTCAAGAACTGTAAAGCAAGTGAGCCAAAGTGGGCACTTCTGAGGCACTAGGACCTTGAAAGCTAGCTTTGGTACTGTGATTGCTCCTTACTCCATGTTTTGTCGTATACCTAAGCATACAGCATGAGAATCATTTTCCCTCAGAAAACCAGCTGAAGACAGAAAAAAAATAATTTTGTTAGCAGCTGAATTTCTGCTACAAACCATTTCTACTCTGTTCTATCTTACACAAGAAATGGAAATATTTAAATGTTAAGTAGATGTGAGTGAAATAAATTTTCAAAATCCAGTTCTATCAAATATTTTTTTAAATAAACAAGGTTTATATTTTTAAAGTCCACATTTGTCGTTAAACCAAGAATCATCTAGAATAAATCTCCCTGAGCTGCTAAAGAGCACTAGAAATTTTTAAAACATTCATTTATCAAAATTAAACATAACATTTTCAGACTAGATTTATCAGCACGAGGTAACAAAATTTCAAAACCAACATAATTCATAGGTAAGTCTTTCTTGGTAGCTCATCTTTTCTAGTTTTCTAGTCATATCTTATTTTCTTGATTCTCTCAGTTATTTATTTAAATATTAGGACTGTGTCCGGTTGTAACATTCTTTTTGCTTCCTGGTGCTTGTAGTTTATGCTCTTTGTTTTGTGCCTTGTTCTAATATAATCTTCTAGTTGTACCATAACATTATAAATATATCTAATGTTTTTGTATTGTTTTTAATGAAAGGAGAACAAACTTGTCATATTTTCACCTAGGTTGTCATAACAAGCAATGAAGTACCTCAATATGAAGCTTTTGCTTGAAACTTTGAAACTTTTACTTGAAATCTAGTTTTCCTTTGTCACTCTCTTTTTTAATCACTAGACCTGTTCAGTGTCCAACAGGAGTTAATGAAGTGCTAAAGACCATTGTAGAGATGGAAGGAATTGATATGGCAGTAATGTTTACAACTTCTCTCCTTCTGCCACAGTGTTCTGTGAAAAATCCACTTACTCAGTTCTTGAAATTTCCTACTAGGCAATTTCAAATGTATCAGCACTGCAATCTGTCAACAATCCCTTGTATAATCCTTTACTTTTGGCCTCACAACACCTGATTGCTCTTTATTTCACAAAACAGAACCGTTCAATTTCTTAAGTCTTGAAAGAACCTTATCTGGAGGTAGGATTTAGAGATGAAAAATGAAATCAGCAAGAGAACAGTATCTTCTCAGTATATCCCAGAATGATACAATAAAAACTCCTGACAGATTAGGAAAAACAGGATATGTAGAATATCACAGAATATGAGCTTAAAAAATACCAATATTATGTTGAGTAAAACAGTTTCTGAATGAGTACATATTAAAAAAAAAAAAAAAAGTGAAAACAACCAAAAATATCTGTTCATCTACTGAAAATGGAGGGAATGAAGTGCTGCTGTAGCCCATGGACATCACTAGGAGTGCAGACACAGTCATTTTATGTGCATTTTATGTGTGTTTTATGTATCAAATATATTAGCGTCAATTGTCAATAAAAATCATGTTTGGAATAGCAGACACCACATTACACATAGTAACTTCTTAAAGAAGCATGCTTTGTGATTCATTTCCATGACAGTGTAAAAAATGATTGCTATTGTCAGATATTAAGAGCTGAATAAATAACTGAATTTGTCTTCCACTGACCTAGAAATCTCCTTAGCTGTTTCCTCCTATATGTTGTTTCTTCCAATAATCCTGCAAAATAACACTGAATTGTAAAATGTAAGGAAATTTGAGCAAGTATGGTAGTCAATGAAAAGAAAAGCTTTTCTTCAGCATGCATATGGAATCTTAATAGAAAAATTTTTTATATTTAGTGTTGGTTATTGAAATATAAAAAGCAAAAAAATAGCAAGTTTCTCTTTAAATGTCTTTACTAAACAACTATTATTTTTACAGAAACACTTTCCCCCCTCTTCCTATCCAACCAGCCAATCAAAAACCAAAACCAAAACTCCAGACCTGGTGGAAATTAAATCTTGCTTTAACTGGCAGAATTCCAAGATTCATATGTGTTTAGTTTGACAGAGACAAGGTGCATAGGCATGAGTGATTATTTAAGCAGAAAGTTGGCTAATATTAGGCATGATTTTAGCTGATAACTAAGTGGACATACTACACAATGCATTGTTGGTATTTTGCCATTTTCAGTGTGCTATAAGTATGGGCTGTTGGCAAACAGGATGTCATTAAAACAGTACTCCCTAATACAGGGAGCCAAAAAGCCATTACAAATCTGAGGGCTGCACTGCACCACTAAATCCAAAACAAAGCGTAGCAAAGCTTGTGTGTTGTTTTGGACAGCCTGGGTTTTGGTAGTGGAGGGGAGAGGGGGGAAACAGAGATGGTTCTGTAAGAAGCTGCTGGAAGCTTCCACCATGTCTGGCACAGCCAATGGCTGATGGCTCAGAAGAGGGACATGCTGCTGGCCAAAACTGGGCCAATGAGAGAGGTTGGTAATGCCTCTGTCATAACATATTAAAGGAAAAAATCAAAACAAAGCAGGGCACACAGAGCTATTTTTTCTAGTCAGAGAAGAGGAGCAGGTGAGAACATGTGAGGAAACAACATGGAGACACCAAGGTCAGTGGAGAAGGAGGGGCAGGAGGTGCTCCAGGCACTGGAGCCGAGATTCCCCTGCAGCTCATGGTACAGACAGACCATGGTGAGGCAGCTGTGCCCCTGCAGCCCATGGGGATCCATGGGGGATGCAGAGATCCACCCACAGCCCATGGGGATCCATGGGGATGCAGAGATCCACCCACAGCCCATGGGGATCCACGGGGATGCAGAGATCCACCCACAGCCCTTGGGGATCCACGGGGATACAGAGATCCACCCACAGCCCATGAGGAGCCCCATTCTGGAGCAGGTGGATGCCTGCAGGAGGCTGTGATCCAGTGGGAGACCCAGTGGAGAGAGGGCCCTGCTTCCAGGCTGGAGCAGCCTGTCCTTGGAGGACTGCACCCCACGGAAGAGTGACACACACCACAGCAGTTTTGGGAGGACTCTCTACCTGTGGGGAGAATTCATGTTGCAGCAGTTTTGGGAGGACTGCTGCTCCTGAGATTGGAGCCACGCTGGAGAAGTTCATGGACAACTGTGCCCCCTGGTGTAGCAGTGGAAGGTCTCCTCTCCCTGAGCAGTGGGAGACCTCGGGTGATGAACTGACCAAAGACTCACGCCCTGTCTCCTTCCACTCCCTTCCCTGTTGGGGGAAAGGAGGCAGGGGTTGGCAGAAGAAAAGTTGTTTTTAAGGGCTTAGTTTATTCTCATTATCATCCTCTGATTTTGTTAGTAATAAACTAATTTTGTATCTCTAAGTGAGCCTGTTTTTCCATTGGAGTGTTTTCTCCTAGTCCTTATCTCAACTCATGAAACCTTCTTTTAATTTTTTTTTTCCTCCTGTGCCCAGCTGTGGCAGGAGAGGGTGAGTGAGCAATTTCTGTGGCTGCCTGGTGTTGGGCCAGTGTCAAACCAAAACCACTTGTAAAACAGAAAGAGTAAAAAGGAGTGAAAAATATGTATTTCCTCTTCCAAAATTTGAGATTTTAAATCTCTTCCAGGAATCTGCTATGCTTCTGCTCTTTATTTCTCTGTCTATAACTGAATGAAGCATTTCAGGAAATATTTTGGATACTCATGTCAAACTGCTTCCAGACCACTGGAGCCTATTGCAAATAACTCATTATATTACGTGTTCTATAAAGAAAAGCTTTTTCAATATGTATTTCCTATGCACAAAATCTTTCTATCTCCACAAAATGAGCAGTAGAAAAAGGAGGCTTTTGTGACCATCTTGCATAGGGCTTGGGTGGGGAAAAAGGAACTAAACTAAAAATATTTCATGAAGAATTGCAATGGAACAGAGAAGTGTTTTCTCCAAAGCTACAGTTGAGCAGCTTAGCAAAATCAGCCTTCTGAGTTTTCTTGGAGGCAAACTATATGAGTGGCACTCATGGAAATCTTTCAGACTATTTTTGTTACCTAGAACATACCTTGTTTCAAAGTTTGGATCAATCACATTCCTTTGGAAGCGTGAACATCATAATACAAAGGAGCCCCATTGTTGTGCTGAGCATGGGCCTATTACCTGGTGCAGTAGCAACCCACATACCTAGGTGAGATACTTCTGTGTTTTATCCTAGAGTGCACAAAGGAGGCAGATGGGCAGCTGACTCTCTGATCATCTAAGCTTTACATTGTTTATACATTTTAACAAAGGCATCAACGTTCATTGGTCACAGTTCCCCCAGCTTTTTCATCAATTAGTACTCAATCCCCTATTTGCTCATTATATCTCTCACTTCTCATGCTAATTAGTCCTCAGGTGTAGTTCTCTCCCTCTGACTCTGAGGTCTATCTGGAGAAGGTGGTCACCGAGTTGGTGGTCGTGATCTCCCACTGATGGAATTACCTCTCCCCCAGTTACTGCTCAGTCCTAACTTCATTCCTGGTGGCTCTCATCCAGACAGCCCATTCATCTTGAGAGTCTTCCCTTGTCCTTGAAAAAATGTTAGCCAAGAGTTCAGCATTCACACTGCAATTGCTTAATTGTAATTGTCCAGCTACGATAGAAAGAAAAATTTCTAAGTTTGACTCAAACCTTGAGGAGTTCATATTTTCAGGAGATCAATTCCATTGTGGCGGAAATTCTTGAAAAAATACATAAAACCATATTTCTTCCCAAGAAAGACCATGCACACCATGAGAGAATAGTGCAAGCTTCTATTTGCACTAAGATGCATCTCTTATCAAAACTGCTTGCACACTGACATTTGAGTTTTCACTATTGTAAGATAGTCTGTGCAACAACATTTGTTTTATCATGGCACAACACTGCTGTCTGCTGAATTGTTGTTACTGATTTTAAATTAAAGAATAGAAGATTAATTTGATTTCATAGTGAAAAGTAGTCTGTTTATCTGCAGGTGTATTTTCTTTTAGATGATGGAAAGAAGTTTCCTAATACAGAAGTAAGAAAATAACTTTGAATACCAAATGAAGTTAGGAATATATTAATATATATTTTCATGATAAAGCTGTTATGATTGCATATTGATTCCAGAAAAAAACCAAACTATTTTTTAAGCTTTTACATAATATTTCATATCTACTTGTCATACACAAATATTTTATAGATACAGAAGTAAAAAAAATATTATTAATACTTATACCATAGAAATTTCTCAGCATCTTACTTGATTGTTTATAGTTGTACATTTCTCCTCTGTGTTTGATGCAATACAGGTAGTACTGCAGCTTACTCACATATTTCTATGTATGTACATGCATATAGTCAAATTAGTGAAGAACTGTCTTCTGTAGCAGGATTATTCTAATTATACCTGTCTCAGTTTTAAGATAACCACAACATTGTTCCATGAACAGAGTAGTTTAAACCTCATTCAGAAATCCCTGTGCTATTCTGTTGATGCAAGAACTATTGTTTCACCTGTAGAAAAGCCTGGCCCATTTCTCCTTTTTCTCTGCTCAGAAAATAAATTCAAGGTCTTTCTTATCTTGTTAAGAAAAGTAGGTTAATTACAAAATTTGTAATGATTTTCAGCATCATCCATATAATTTTAAGTCCAGCTTTATTCTATGGTGTACAAAGTACAGTACAAAGAGACTAATAGTGATGTATATCAATATAACCTGATATAAGTCAACTACATAAATTTTCCCCAAAGGAAGATTTAACCTGAAGAGTCAATCTGTTCCACACAGAAGTGTCATTGTTTCTTTTCTGACCACAGCAACCATGTCATTCTGACCTTTAAAAAATTCTGAATGCTATTAAAACTATCCTTTATAGAAGTAAAGAGCTCATGAAAATATTTCATTTCATATGTCTGACAGATGGCCTGACATTATAAGCGGAAAAGAAAAAAAATTCCCCAAAACTATGAGTTTGATTTTTATCTTCATTTGATTGTGAATACAGACTATAGGACAATATTTTTGGATTTTTTTTTGGTCTGTTTAAAAGTAAATGACTGTCTTTTTAACCTTAAAAAAATCTGAAAAGAAAATTAGTTTTTACCATTTCCTGATTGAACAGTATTTTTTTTTAAAAATTTTTGAAAAACAGTGGTTTAAATTCTGTGATACTAGGTTAGGTTGTTTTTTTTCTTTTTTTAATCAGGAGGTCTTGGATGAAAGACAGTTTTTTAAAAAAAATAATGTATTGTAGTGTCTTTCTACAATATATCTGTATGTTTTCTAGTACACCATTGAATAACTTATCCCCAGAAATCCATGTGTTTTACTTCAAAGCAGTGCTGCAGTTGTCCAAAAATTTGCTCATTTTTGGCTGTCTCTGGAACTACATATTTTAGTTGAGCAAACATACCTTGCTACACTGAGAAGGAAGAAAGCCTCGTGCTCTGGTGAACAGAATTTGGAGACTGTAAGGGTGGGGCTTTAGGAAAATGAACCACAGTCCTCATAAAACACTGCAGTGTGAATGCAAATAGCGAATTTTGATATTTTCTCTTAGTGAATGGATTGATCATTGTCTAACTAATAACTGAATAAATATGAACAATGGAGAGACTCCTGGACTTGCTGTAAGGAATATAGAGCCTTTGTCAATTTTCCATCTCCTGCCATATCTGTAGTGTCATGTAGACATATCCACTTCCATGAGATACTTAATTCAGACAGATATCCAAGTCTAAACACTGGCATAGATATATTCTTTCTGGCTCTCTATCTGTTATATCTAATATTCTTGCAAAACTGATGGTAATGCTCAGTACAAGGAGATGAACAAGGCTACTTTCACTTGAGATATAAACCTGCTAAACCTTCACTTTTCTCTCCCTGTATCCTGTTGAACACATTGAAACAATAGTGTCATTGCCTCAAGAAAACGCAAAAGGAAAACTTTCACCTGATCATTCACATTTCCTAACTGCAATGAAACAAAAAGCTTTTAAGAAAATGTCTCTAAAATTGAACTGGGAATTCCTTGTCTGACAGAGAGGAAAAGGCTTTTTAGTAACTTAAGCAAATGTAGTTTGCTTGCTTTTTATAGGCTAGGGAAGCAAGGCTTAATTTGCATAATAATTCATTTCCACTAGTCATACACAAAAATCAGGACTATATTCCTTTCCTTTTTTCAGTAGTATTCAATCTTTTAAGTTTTTGCTGCCTCACATGATCATTTACAGCTGAGCAAAGCACATGTGAGTTCTGCTGCTCCAATTTGCTATTTTCTACTCCAAGTCCTCTCTTCAAGAGCAAATTACATATGAATATGAAACCATAGAAAAAGCACTAGATTGCCACTTTGGAAAAAAATGTATAGCATAGAGTGAAGTAGCACAAGATTTTCCACAGTCTTTAAGGCCCACTTTCAGCTTATGCCTTTAAGGTCCACTTGTAAGTGTGTGAGAGGTGCTTCAATTTTAGGACATTGAATTTTTTAACAGAACATATATACAACAATCTAATCTAATCTAAAACTGAAGAAGAATTCTTTTTTGTTCAAGCACTTCAACAGGCTTTGGCTTCAACACTCTTATAGTTTCTGTATACCACCTATTAACTTTTGTCTATTTCTAAAATAGCTAACATCTACTCCAACATTTTGCTTCCTTTTGCCATCATTTTACAGGATTAAAATTTCAGGAGTTCCACTAAATTTCAAGCTAATATCTTCCTGTGTCATTGTCACATGACATAACACTTACAGTTAAGCATAATTTTAAACCTACACGGAGAACGTTTGCCTATATATGTAAGATCTCTTTAGAAGGTTCTTCATCACTGCAATATCATTACTTGGAAGATAAGGCCTGGTGTAACCTGTTTAATCCTTACACCTGAAAGTTTTGTCCATATGCCTGCTAAGTACAGAGGGGTTCTACATGGTTAATGTCTATCTCATGTCTCAATTACTATCTTACTAGTATTCTTCTTCTGCCTTCCCGGTCTCACCTCTCATGCAATGAAAAAGATACACATATTGATTTCCTCTGAGAACATCCAGAAAAATCTTCTGAAGAATTACGAAGATAATATATTACAGCAGCTCCTGCTAATACTTTCCAAGCCAAAGAATACTGACAGATGTAAAGAAAGGAATATTAGAAGGGTATGGTGACAAAATTGTTTTGGTAGCTCTTAGAGAAAGACATACGAACAGGAGTGATGTGTTAATGTGATACAGTTAAAACTATGTCACTTTTTATTAACAGTGATATATCCTTCTAGAATCAATTATATATATTATTATAAGCTGAAAAAACTGGGACGGGCATTCATAGAATCAAAGGATAAGAGAATGGTTGAGGATGGAAGGGACCACTGGAAGCCATCTGACCCAGTGTCTCTGCTCAAGCAGGGCCACCCAGAGCCATATCCAGACAGCTTTTGAATATCTTCAGGGCTGGAGACTCCATAGCCTCTGTGACAAAAACTGTCACCCTGACAGTATGAAGTTCTGTTTCATATTTTGAAGTAGCCTCCTGTGTTTCAGGAGTATTATGCCTCTTCGTATGTCTGATCACAGCAAAACCCAAGGAATTTTATAAAGTAAAATTTCAGATGTAGAATTAACCTTGCTCCTTCCCTTGCTACCTTTTAATTTCTATCAAATATGGAATGAATATAGGTAAAGTTTGCTGTGTGGAAAAAAAGCTGCAGAAACACTTTCTCTTTATTGGTAAGTTCATTTTCATTTTTTGATTATTTGAGTTTGACATGTAGCAGTTTCATCAATGCAAGTTGCATATTAGATCAGAATATAGAATTAAATAATAAAAATTAAAATGGGCCTAGAACATTCTATCAGTGATATTATGTAGTGATCCACTTGGGGGAGATGATGAGTTGCTCATATGACAGTGGTGTGAAACACTGTATAAATATTAATTAAGAGAAAGCAAATTGCTTGCATCTTGGGTTGCAAAAGAAAGTATCTTCCAAACCTATATTTCTATGACCTTTCTGTGGTGCACCTGCATGAGCTTATACTACAAATAGAAATGAAGAAAATATAATCCTTGGGACTTTTTTTGAAATCCATTTGGGATACAAAGAGAGAAAAGCTCAGCTCATGAAAAATTTCCTTGATTGTATAGTACCACTGGTATTTGCCATGATATAAGTACTTAAGTGCCTGCCCATCTACAGTTTCTAATATAGTAAAATTCTCAGTGGTCAGATGCCCAATTGGCATTTTTTGGTCCACTTCACTGGTACTGGGCTAGTGTATGGCAAGTAATGCTTCAAGCAGCCTTGCCTTTTCATGGTTGTACCAGTAAATAGCTTACTTAAGTAGAAACACTAATCTGCAAATGCTTAGCTAGCAATATACCTGGAATTTTAATTCTTCTGTTTCAGAATGACAGGTGTCAAGACAGTCTCTAGAAGTACATGTTTTTCAAAGTTCTAGAGAATTGTTATCACAGTGATGAACCAGACTTTCACTTCAGTCTGAACACTATGAGAGGCTTTGAAGGTGCAAAGGAAATGTAAACAGTGGTGTTTTAGAGCCATTATGAGCCATATTTGAAACGACCCTCAAGTCTTGTGAGACAAGTTATTTGTGTGCCTCTGCAATAAATGTCATTAGAAGCACAAGGCAAAATGCTAAGGCATCTTGAATGGGAAGAAAGAGCCCTGAGTTTCAGATTCAAGTTGCAGCATATATTGTTTTAATCTTATGCAAGAAACCTGCTCCTATAGTTTAAACTGACATCAAAACAACTGAGTCCAGCATTTCAAATTTACATCCACATATTATAAAAATAGGGGTGTGTCACTGACATTAGATTCAGGCTTACTCTCTTGAGAAGGCTAAAATTTTAAAACTGCTATGATCAAATTTGCTTTCCCTGATTTACTCTAGCAATATATTTTCTGCAAATGTTTCCTCATTTAAAGAAAGTGTAAATGGTAGACTGGCATTTTTGTCATCAAACCATCTGAGTAAGCTGTTGCTACCTCTGAGTTGAAGTAATATACTTCCTAGTAGGATAATGGTTGTCCACAACAAGAAAAGAAAAGAAAAACATCTCAGCTTCTGCTTATACAGTGTTTCAATAAGACCATATAATAGCCAAGCCACTATAAAATGTATATGCATCAAGTCACAGAAATATGATCTAAATTCCAACACAATTTGTGTTCTTCACCATGCTTGTACAATCATCTTTCCTCCATATTTTGTTACAAATTCTGCTGCACTATTCTTTATTAATTTTTTTCCTCTGTTCAATAGTGAAGCCTAAGATATATGTTTAATAAGTAAAACCCAAAAGTTATCTTTCTTATCTTATGAAGTTACAGACCCTGGATCAATAGCTTTTGTTTCAAATTTTACTGCATTTCAAATGTATTTGTATCTATTTTGGTATAAAAAATACCCCCCACCATGTACTCTATCCTCATATTATACTATACTATACTATACTATACTATACTAATACATATTCAATATGTAAATGCAGTTAGCTGAAATTAAAATAAAGATTGTTAAAATTTGGACCTGTAAGAATATACCATGATGACCTTACTGAAGATATTCTCCAAATTAATCTTTACCTCAATTCTGTGAGCCTAAAGCAGCAGCAATATTTCCCTGACATGTAATTTTTCAGTGTTCAGGCATGAGATTGCTAAATGCTTTCCTGGTACAGAACAATCCACAAAGCTAAGGAAATGATGAAAGAAAGGTGTTTTGGGTTTTTTTCTTAGGCTGTATGAGAAGAAAACTAGAAATATTTAACGGACTGAATAAAGCAGCCTATTAACTAGTATGAAATAGTTCATTCCTCACTCTTGTTAACAACAGACTTGTTGCAACATTGCTGAAGAACTAGAAATGTTAATTTTCTGATCTTTTATGTTTGGATCAATTTAACTTATTCTCAGAAAACCATGGGGGTGAAATTATCAGAAGAATACTGCTGCCACATAGCAACTGGTGATGTACCTGTTGGCCTGCAGGTCTACAGATAACACGAAGAGGTTTTATGTAAAGTGGGCTCATCATAAGGATGGGGAAGAGGTGCAGGCAAATCCATTTCCAATGTGACAGCCTCTTGGAAAAGGGGCAGCACTCTGCAGTGATTCCTTCTATTTGTTTTTTTTACCTTTCTGGCAGAGTGGATCTTCTATTCATAGAGTCATGACAAGAGTTAAATTAGCCTATAAATTTTGTGCTTCTTATGGACCTAATGAGGAATTTCTACTTTCTCTGATTAAAAATCAAAATAAAACTTAAAAAATAGAAAAAAAATCCAAAACTNTAATATCATAATATGAACTATATATACAACATAAAATGAACACAATCAAATATATCCAACTCCATTGAGACACATAAATGTAAACACTTATGCATACTGATTTGAAAAGCAGGCTTAAGGAAGTGAATAATATTTTTTACTGAGTATTTTCACTGTAGTTTATTTATGCAGAAATATAAAGTCAAATCATACAGACTTATAATTGCCCCCAAACCTTGTACCTTAGTCACTACATAAAGATTAAGTCATTTGATCATTCTGGTCTATACTCTTTTTCCTAATATAAAGAAATATAATTTACATTATCATAGTTGATGACAAGGGATAGAGAACTTGTGAAGTTTCCATCAAAACCAGAGAAAACAGTAATGAAAAACTTTTCAAAGGTTAATCAATATTGATGATGATTTTGTGTAAGCATGCTACTATTCATTCCTAAGCAGAATCTTCATATCTTCATAATAAGTGTGAGAAGCAGGGTATACAGACACATCTTGTGAAAGGTTTCTGTTGGAAACCCCTCTTTTAATCCCCTTTCCTCTGTTCCAGATAATTATGACTGGCAGACGACATTTTCTGATTTCTTTATACACCTCACAAGAGGGAATGATGGAAATTCTGGGTGTCCTCCAGAGCTGTGTATTTATATGCTCTTGGCTTTCAGTGTCATGGGGTGATGACTCAAGGTATAAAGTGATGGAGAATCAAGATCAAGTGTCTAGAAGATGTGTAGATGATGGTGTAATCAAGCCCACATTTGTAAGATCACACAATTTCATTTCAAGTGGATATTTGACAAGCTATGGAATTAATAACAATCTGACTAGCAAACTTCAGATTGAAATTTCATGTCTTTCCTAAACAATGTGACTTAACACTCTTAGATGAAAAAATGAAAAAGAATATGCAGTAAATTAGTACTATTGTTCACATTTGATTAAAGATAAAACAAGAGAGGAGAAGTGAAAAGGAAATTATTTGATTTTTTTTTAATCTGCTGGTGTCTGATTAAGTGATCAAATGGTAGAATTTAAAATTAAAGCAACATAAGTTTCACAAGAAACACTTAATCCATATCAAAAGTTCTCATATTGTTCTTAGCAGCTTTACTTCATGAAAAGGAAATATCTTCAGGGTATCACTTAATGACAAGGCTTGTGAATGTGTGGTAAATGAATAGAGATGGACTAGAACTAGCATATGTTTCTCACAGGTGATTTAAGAGCATATTGTTTCTGCAACAGGATGTAGAGTCATGTTTTTGTTCCAGAAACACCCTCTGAAGAATATCTTGATACAAAATATGTTCTGAATTAGTCAGAATATGACGCAGTATAGCGTCAGGAAAGTACTGGAGCCATGAGTCTTTTTATGTTGAAGCTGTTGGACCAAATACAGTCCATAAAAAATACTGACAGTCAAGACTCTCAGTGAAATAATTTTCCTGTAACTTTTGCTAATTGTTATAATAGCCATGCAAAATACCTGGATCCTCTGCCTTTAGCAGTTTATGGCAAGCTGGTTCTCTCTGGGGTTTGTCTCCTAAATAATTACTCTGTATAGAATGGAAATTTTGGAAACACCTACACTAGTTTTGTCTTAGAGAAGAGCTGTAATTACCAGAATTGGATTTTTTAACTATTGCTACCACCTGCCATGCCTCCCCTCTCATCTAGCACTGAGCAAGATATAGAGCTGAATTAGACTGTTGGAGACTGGATGGTCAAGGAGGAAATGGGTGTAAATATACATTCCCATCACACTGCCATTCCTCCGCAGCTTTATAATATAATAGCACAAGCCATCTTTAAGGGGTTTCTATTGACTCTAGTAGGAGTATCCAATACTATGGCAGTTTAAAAAGTCCTACCTCCAGCAGAAGCAGGTCTGCATCAGTTAATTTTGCAAGGTTTGCAAAATTGTGCTTTGAGACAAAGTAGGGAAGAATGAAGCTTTGCTAGTCTTCTGTATATTGCCTCTGCCATTATGTGGCTGTGTAAAAAGTGTGTGCATATATGTGCAAAGATTAAGACAGGCTGCCATAGTTAATTTTTATGGCTAATAACTTGATTCTGACATTTCTGAATAGAGTATTGTAAGGCTTGCCTTTTAGCCTGAAAGAGGTAATGATGTTGTATGAGTGACATCCTGACTACTGTCTTAATTACAAAGAAAATGGATCTGTAATACTATACTGTTTCATTGGGAAAGCTGAATGGGTGCCAGTGTGGGACGACAGTACAGAAGAATATATTATCAGTGATCATAGCAGTGCTTGTCCTTTTCAGGGAATTTACAAGGAAAAGATGGTTTAACATAAGTTATTATTCTATTTAACTGCATGCAAAGCATCAATTTTCCCATATATTGTACTTTCTTGTGCATTTCAGTGCTTACTGTGTATTCCAAAAGACTCAAATGTTCCTTCAGTTTCGGTTCATAACGTTTGGTTTGAGTCACACAAGCTGTAGTTCAGCCTTATTAGCAAAGAAGAAAAGATCAGTAATTATTCATTCAGAAACACATAGCATTTCAGTTTTCACATTGCTTAAAATCCTGAAAATGTTTTAATTCCTGTGGGACAAAAATTCATTCTAGCTTGCAGAACATATCCATCAGTGGAATATAAGTAATTAGGCTTTGTGTGTCTCAGTGTCTCTTGCAGCAGTTAGTATTTTTTGTTGCATTTTCAGAATAAATAATCGCCACAAGTATCAGAGGGAAAGTAACTGAAGCAAGGAGGTTGTGGACAGTTTGATATTTAACTTTGTGATACATTAGTGCATCGATTTGCCTCTGAGATGTCAGGTAGGGCAGGAGAGTTGATGTGTGGAGTTACTGGGCACCAATGCCAGCCCAGGTTAATTCACTGTTGCACAGCTTTGTGTAAGTCTCCCCCAACCCTCTCATCAGGTGGTTCCCATTAAAGCAGTTCCTATAAAAAAGTTCCTATAACTAGCAGCTCAAGTCATGGGTTACAACAACTTAGAATCACAGAAGGATGAGGTGTTGGAAGGCACCTTAAAGATCATGTAGTTCCAACCTTCCTTGTCACGCACAGGGATACTCCTCACTAGACCAGATAAGGTCTTATCCAGCCAGGCCTTAAACACTGACTTAAAGACATATTTATTATAATCTGCACCTTTGGGCCAGACCATCATGTTTGACAATGCAGTGAACCCCTCCCCTTGTCCCTAGCACGGTTACCAACAAGGGGTTCCTGCTACAGTCCACCACAAACTTCCATAGTCTTCAGGGGGACAGCCTGCCTCACCATGGTATTCATCATGGGCTGCAGGAGGATCTCTTCTTTCCCTGCTCCACTGTGGGGCCCTTCCCACAGAAGACAGTCCTTCTTGAGCTTCCTCAATTGCTCTAGTGTGAGTCCCTTCCTTGGGGCCAAGTCCCTCCGGAACAGACTGCTCCAGCATGGGATCCCCATGGGGTCACAAGTCCTGTCTGTAAACCTGTTCCAGCAGGGCTTCTTTCTCCAGAGGACTACAGGCCCTGCCAGCAGCTTGCTCCATTGCAGGCTCCCCAGTTCACAGCCCCCCTCAGCTGCATCCATCTGCTCCAGCGTGGGTCCTCCACGGGCTGTAGGTGAATATGCACTCCACTGGGGGCTTATCCAAGGGACAGTGGCTCAAATTCCCACTGGAATTGCAGGCTGTTCAGTACTGCAGCTCAGGGACAGCAGCATGGGTACAGCAGCGATGCCCTGGCCACCTGCCAGCCCAGGCAGGTTGCCGTGGCTGTTATCAGAGCGTTCCCAGGCACAGCAGAGGGAGGTGATCAGCAGCACAGCGCTGCAGAGACTGGAGACAGCAGAAAGCAGCTGCTAACAAGCCCCAGAGTCCAATGTACAGCCAGGCAAGTGAGCCCCGTGGCAAGCACAGGAGCTTGCTGATTTACTGCTAAACAGCAATAACAGACATAAATTCTACCTAGAACACCCTGAACAAACCTGTCATTATCTTGAAGCCGTAAGCCCCACACTGGTGCCAAAAATTATTGTAGTTTAATCCCAGCCAATGACTAAATATCATGCAATATCTTGCTTCTTCCCCCCCCCACTGTGGGATCAGAGAGAGGACTGGAAAAGCAAAAATGAAAAAACACTTGTGGATTGAGATAAAGGTATTTTAATAGGTAAAGCAAAAGCCATGCATTCTAGCAAAGCAATACAATCAAGTAATTCACAATTTCCCATTATGAGGAGGTGTTCAGCCATCTCTGGGAGATCAGGGTTCCATGCATAATGGTGACTTGGGAAGACNTGTAAACCTGTTCCAGCAGGGCTTCTTTCTCCAGAGGACTACAGGCCCTGCCAGCAGCTTGCTCCATTGCAGGCTCCCCAGTTCACAGCCCCCCTCAGCTGCATCCATCTGCTCCAGCGTGGGTCCTCCACGGGCTGTAGGTGAATATGCACTCCACTGGGGGCTTATCCAAGGGACAGTGGCTCAAATTCCCACTGGAATTGCAGGCTGTTCAGTACTGCAGCTCAGGGACAGCAGCATGGGTACAGCAGCGATGCCCTGGCCACCTGCCAGCCCAGGCAGGTTGCCGTGGCTGTTATCAGAGCGTTCCCAGGCACAGCAGAGGGAGGTGATCAGCAGCACAGCGCTGCAGAGACTGGAGACAGCAGAAAGCAGCTGCTAACAAGCCCCAGAGTCCAATGTACAGCCAGGCAAGTGAGCCCCGTGGCAAGCACAGGAGCTTGCTGATTTACTGCTAAACAGCAATAACAGACATAAATTCTACCTAGAACACCCTGAACAAACCTGTCATTATCTTGAAGCCGTAAGCCCCACACTGGTGCCAAAAATTATTGTAGTTTAATCCCAGCCAATGACTAAATATCATGCAATATCTTGCTTCTTCCTCCCCCACTGTGGGATCAGAGAGAGGACTGGAAAAGCAAAAATGAAAAAACACTTGTGGATTGAGATAAAGGTATTTTAATAGGTAAAGCAAAAGCCATGCATTCTAGCAAAGCAATACAATCAAGTAATTCACAATTTCCCATTATGAGGAGGTGTTCAGCCATCTCTGGGAGATCAGGGTTCCATGCATAATGGTGACTTGGGAAGACAAACGCTGTCCCTACAAATGTTCACAACTTCCTCCTTTCCCCCCCATTTTATATGCTGACCACGACATCATATGATATGGGATATCCCTTTCAGTCATTTGGGATCAGCTTTCCTGGTTGCATTCCCTCTCATATCCCTGTGCCCTCCTAGTTTCCTGACTGATGGGATGGAGAGCAGAAAAGGCCTTGACAGTCTGCAAAAAACTGATTACCACTAGCAAAAACATCTCTGTATTATCATCATTATTTCAGCAAAAATGCAAAAATACACACCAGCCATCATGAAGAAAATGAACTCTGCCCCTGGCCAAAATCAGCACACCACTGTTGAAAAAAGGTGGCTGAAATCACTGGAATGCTCAGCTAATTCCACTCATGCTATAATGATGGAGCCTGGAAATCTCATCTTCTTTTACTGTCACTGGGGGGTTACATCCCACTGGTCAGCTGCAATCATCCAGTTCTCAGTGAGTTCTGCACATTGATGGAGGAGAGGCTGCACTCCTCTCTTATTATTTCTTTAATGCACTTTTAAAAGGTCCATGTGTTGAGGTCATTCTTTATGTAAGCTCATAGTCATTAGTCAGTCTCTGAGCCTGTGCTAGTTGTGTGGGTTTGTGGTTGTGCAGGTAATTAGGCTTAAAAAAAATCCAAACTGTTAATTGAATAGTAAAATCCCTTTCTTCCTTCACAGACCTTTGAGAATACTCAGCCTGCCTGTATTACTGTAAAAACCTTGTGATATTTGCCTTCAGAGAAAAACACAATTGCTGCCATTTTTCTTTTGCAAGCAAACTAAAAAGAAAACAGCAGTCCTAATGCAGCAACAGGACCTGATATTGCTCCTGCTTCAAAGCAATACTAAACAAGTTCAGATTGGCATGGGCACTTTCTATCCCTTTGATCCAGCTCAGAGCACCAGATTGTCATACCACAGATACAGCTACAGAAGGAACAATGAAATATCCACTCATGCCTTTTGGTACTACCGTTTGAAGCCAAGTTCCTCAAAAAATTCACCTTCTAGACGAAAAACAGCTTTTGTATTCTATGTGGGCACTGTATTGACTACGACCCATGAAAAAAAGACAATTATTTTCTCACTTATACAGGTCTAATAAGAAATTATTACTGCTGAGCTGTTCAAAGCATTCCATAGAATGTGTATGCATGTTTTTCCTTGTGTCAAGGGATACTATCTGCCTATTATCTACCTTTAAAACTTAGATTCGTGTTCAGAATTATCTTCATAAACAAATTCAACAAATTTAAATTGCTGTGAAATGTAATGTTAATTCCTACAACATATATCAGACACAGACAAGGGATATATTTTTGTCTCCTTTGATAAGTTTTTAGGAAAGCAATTCAAAACAAGCAATGTACTAGTCCATAAACAAAAGGGAAGAATAAAATTGTGTCAGCTAAAACTGGATTTTTATATATATGTGATACCCAAATTACATGGTTACTGGGAATGCTTTTGTAGTCATTTATTGAAAAAAAAAATGTGGAAAATACTTCTAAACCAAAGAACATTCATACTTAACTAAACTTTTGTACTCACTAAGGAGTCACAGATTTGTTGTGCTAGCAAAGTCCATCAGTTGTGGCCAGCCAACTGAAAACGCCTCTAAAAATTTCCATAAATAAATCCTACAATCTATTAAGAGCCATATAAAGCTCTGGAGAATTTCTGTTGCCAGAAATTCAAAGAGAGAAGCAACCGAGACACACGTTTTTCTAATGGGTATTTCCCATAATGAGAAACCATTATCACCACAAACCAGCTGAGAAGGTCTTTTGACTTCTCTCTGAAGCTACCAGTTGAATAAGATCAGGGATTGTTGGCTTCTTTCGAAAAATATAGGAATATGGGAAGCCCTGAAGTAAATAAGCTTCCTCAGGTCCCAGGCAGTCATGTGAATTACCCAATAGTTACATTAGTTCCAGTGGCAAATTTTCTCAGGTCAGAAACGTCATTATGGAGGTGACAGCAATGATCCTGCAAAGTTTTTTGAGCTGATGGAGGCAGTGACATCGAGGTAGGACCTTGTTGGAACCTCTTCCTGATGCTAAAAATGTACACATAAGCTGTGAAATTTCTGAACTGCATTTAATGAAAGATAACAATTAAAACTGTAGTAGTTTTGTTTGCAGTTCATGCTGTAGAAGTGCAACTGTAAAAGGAGTTATCATCTTAGGTCACTTATTTACTTGCTATGAGTAATCATCCGAAATTATTAGAGATGGCTTCATGATAGACTGCTGATAGGTATACTTCTCCCATTGTACTTTTACTTGAAATAATTTTATACTCATTTTCAAGTTGATATACAATTGGAGCCTAATGATTTTTTTCCATTCATTTTATCAAAGAGAGAATGATTTTTTGTTGTTGTTGTCACCACTGGACCAGTTTGTGAAATTAAAGCATAATTAACAGAAGCTTTAAAGTAAATTTCATAAAAATTATTGACAAATTAAAATCTCACAAAATTGAAAGGGTAAATAATTGTATGTTTTTTGCTATTTCTGCAGTGAAATCACACTCATAGTGTCTTAAACTGTGACTGCATTTCACCTGGTATGAAATAATGCACATTTGAATAGAATTAGACTCAGGTATCACAGCATACTCATCAACAATTAGTAAGTGTTCATTGCTTATTCAAATTTTCTTTCAAAAGGAAGAAATGGGATATAAAATACTTTCCTATCACAGTATCATGCCAAAAAAAGCTTGCCAAATAAGGGTCTTCTAATGTCAGCAGATAGAGGTGGAGCCTACACAGTTCTTCAAAGCCAAAGCTGAGTAATAGCATTCCAACAGAGTTCTATGCTGCATTGTTGCATAGGCATAAAAAACCTTTCATCATCACTCTTGGATATTATATTATACTATATGCATATAATTGATAATAATTACAACATCTAGGCTTTTCTAGCAATTATGAATTGAAAACACCCTTTTCTCTATGCATGTGAAAGGACAGATTTTAAGTAAAAATTTAAGTTACAAGGAAAGTCTTGAGAAGGCAGAGATAATAATCTACCCATGGACAAAAAAAACCCCAATAGCTGACAGAGCAATTATTTTGAATCATAAAAGAGACCTATTTTTTCAATAACAATCATGAACACTGTAGGGAAGCAGCTTTTCCTCTTATCAGACTGCTGTGTTATATATAAATGGCTTTGGGAACAGGCAATTACCTCACATACATATATAAGGTTATATTTTAACTGTGGGCTTAAATATTACCCATTCTAATAACTGTGATAGCAAGTAAGTACCAAACTACTCTAGCTCATATTTTATGAAGTTTAAATCCATTTCAATCTGTTTTCAGGATTAGGGGTTATGTTTTCCCTTTATAATACAAATACTATTTCTATGTTTTATTTTCATCATTTTCATAGAGTAGTATAATGGCTTAGTTTGGAAGAGACCTTTAAAAATATCTTTTTCCAAGTCCCTTGCCAGGGGCAGGGACACCTTTCACTAGGCCAGGTTGCTCAGAGCTGCATCCAACCTGGCCTTGAACACTTCCAGATATGGGGAACCCACAGCCTCCCTGGGAAACCTGTTCCAGAACCTCACCAATCTCACAGCAGAGAATTTAGAATGATATCTAATTCTATCCTACCCTCCTTCAAAAAGCCATCCTGTGATGTTTATCACTACATGACCTTGTCAAAAGCTCCTCTGCAGCTCTCTTGTAGCCCCTTTAGGTATGGGAAGCTGCCCATAAGGTAACAGTGGAGCCCTCTCCACTCCAGGCTGAACAGCCCCAACTTTCTCAGCCTGTCTACATAGGAGAGGGTCGCCAACCCTCTGTTTATCATATATGTGTTTATATTATTTTAAAAATCTTCTAGGAAAAAAGCAGTATGGCCCATAGCAGTAGATTTAATTTGCAAAAATGGATGATTTTTTTCACATAAAATAATGAATTTTATTTATTGCATTTAACTTATATTTTCCCTCTCTAGTTAAGAAAAAAATATGCAAAACAAACTTGTGAAACAAAGTTTTGAGAGCGATTTAAGAGGCGTTTTATAAATATTAAATTTATTTTAATAATGTCCTTTTTGTACAATTTTAGCTCATCTGTTGTCAAGTAGTAACAAATGTCAAAATCTTTACAGAAGGGTGCATATTGGTACTATGTCTTTTTAAAAAAATTCAGTATACAGTAGCCCTAAAAAATGCATGGCAGAAAAAAATAGAAATAATGGTATTTTTAGGAATCTTGAAAATGTTGCTTACTTTGTGGAAGAAACATGTTTTAAGAGTTAGTGAGTTAAATAAAAGTAAAAATATCTAATTACATTTTACCTTAACATTTGAATTTTAAACATATAGGCATTAAACTGCAAATAGGCCTAGTATTTAACAAAGGATAATATAAATATTGTTACATTACTTCCACTTCAAAATTATTTCAGAAACTTTGGATTTTCCATACTGTTTGTTACAGATCCCACTACAAGGCAAAGAAGATGATCTTTAAAAATGATCTGTAAAAGATGATCTGTAAAAAGGCCTCCAGTACTGAGTGATAATCAGAAAAATTTACATCACATTTATGTTGATAAGCTTCTCACGTGAAGTTTTTATGCCACATTATATTGTGGAATTAGTGCTTATTGTTATGCTTTTTTTTGTACTATATTACAGCTTCTTATTATAACTACAGTTAAAACACACAGTGGTGGTGGGGTACTCAGCTGCTGGAGCACAAATCCAGATGTTTGGGGGGGAAATCAGAGGAGCATCCTCCTGGATAATTAGCATTCTAATTAGACCTTGTGCCGCTGTATGATGTTCAGACTCTTAACTGCTAAAGCTTTTTCACTTCTCTAGTTGTAAAGAGTCTGGTGAGCAACTGCTTTTGTAGGTTTCTATCTTAATAAATCAGGTTGTGGCAAACACTGGGACAGTCAAATCAAGACATTTTTCTCATGCACATCCTTTGGCTAGAAACAGGACCACCATTAGTGCCTCTCTCCAAAAGCAGGTTTAGATCTTCTCCTAGAGGTCTCCTCTGTTTGAGTTAAGGTGTCCATCATATTGACCAACTTCTGCTTGTAAAAGAAGTAGTTAAAACATGCTTTGTCCAAGGGTGTTAACTGCTTCACTTTCTGATTTCCCCCACAAAAACAAGGACAAGAAACCACTGTCTGAAACTGACAAGAGTTATCCCATGATCTCAAGTGCATGTCTGATTGTTCTCCAGTACTTTTCCCAGGGTATTAGGAGATAATCTGCATGTATTAGCAGGGGTCCAAACACTCACATGCAGACAGCACTTCAACAGATACTGCTTCTGGTTCATGACAATATGAAAATATTGCTCTGTTTGCTGTGGCAGCTTCAGGAGCATTTAAAATAGAGGACTTTCCAAAGGTTCATTTTTTATTTTTGTATAAATTTAAGAAATGAAACCACGAGTTGTAGGAGAGCTTTGGTTGTTGCACTGTTTATAGTGAAAACAGTTATACTTACTGCCTGATTAAATTTTTTTGACTGAACTTACAAATAGCAGCGCATATTGTGAAGACTTTCAAATTTTTCAGCAAGCATGCATTGAAAAGATTAGAGTAGAAAGCTGGCCTTTTGGTAAATTATATTCTATGAGTCAGGAACTTGTGGTAATGATCTTCTAAAAAAAAAAAGAAAAAAAGCATGATCTGGTCAAGAAATCTTGTTACTCATATATAATCACAAATTATTTAATTCTTGTTAGATGTTGCCATAGATCTCAGTGAAATTATTTCTATAAACATGGTACTTGAAAAATTGATTGATATTATAAAAACATAACTGTAATTGTTTAAGAAATTTTTCTTTAAGAGATGTGCAGGGGATTGGGTTGAAACATCAAGTCTTGGAACCCACTGATTAAGATCAGATTTCATACTAGTTGGCTAACACCCTAAAAATGACACACAGATCCTTCTCTCTTCCTCATAGTAATTTTCCTCTAATACTTCTTTTTAACCCATCTCATTGTAGTTATAAACTCATATTCAGAGTTCTTAGTTTACCACATCAGAATTCTGTTTTTAGTAGAAATGCAGGCAGCTTGGCATCACTTGTTTCAATTATGTTGGTAATTCTTTGATGTTTTTTGATGTAGGATAAATCTTTGTCTGCTCCTCCCACTAATGTAATAAAAATAAACATACAGAAACAAATAACTACATGGCTTGCTTTGCTGTTTGCTAAAATCTAATACACATATATTTGCAAGCAGTTAATACTTTTGGTGCTAGGCACAGTGTCAGTTCCCACAGCTACAAGCAAAGCAGAGGTCAGCACCTCCATGTTTCATATGCAGTATATATATGTAAAAGTTTCCATAAATGTGGAATAACTATCAAACCACTGTTTAATATCTCAGAAATTTTGCTGTAGCATACAACAAAGAAACATGAACAACCCCTCTGAAATGAACAACCCCTCTAACAATGAACAGACTTTCTAAAACCTCAAGATTCTCTTAGAATACTAGTAAACTTCTGGAATTGTCCTCAGAGTAAGCTGTGTAAGAATGATATGTATTTTCATGATAATCTTTCAGTCTTCGCAGTTTTACAAAGCATTTCTTGTATTAAAGTTTCTTATCACAAAATATTTTTATGCTGACAAGCCATTAAAATGTGACAATTACATAATATCACACTTTAAAATATTACCTTTACTTCTGATTCACTCCTGTAAATGAATAGCATGACAAATTGCACTGCCGTGACCTGACACAGAGTACGTAGGAGTTTCTGGGGTGCATTTCCATTATTCATCAAAGCTTTTGCACCTGTTTCTTAGATTCACTGCAAATGACAGTAAAGGTACGTTGATCACACTTAAAATGCTTGATCCTAGTAATACATTTTAAAAAATATATTTTGCAAGAGAAAATCAGAATTGTATTTGTTATGGTTAACATATTAGTGCTGTCTCGAGGTTTCATCACCATTTTATTTTGAAAAGTGGAATAAAAAGCAAGGAAAACTTTTGGAAGGGTAAGGCTTAAGAAGTTCACAGCCTCTCCAGTAAAGGAAAAGACCTGATTTTGGTTAATGGCAGAAAAATAGTGCAATATAAATATTCAAAATCTGCAGAAGTGAAAATGCTACTTGCAAACACTGAACTCAAAGGTTATATTGCATTCAAAGAAATTCCTAGTTTTATTAAAAGGCACGTAAGTCCCATATTTCTTGAACTGTATTGGTGCCAAGTGTACTTTACCCTCAAATATTTAACATGCTGCTTTAATAAAGCTTGTGCAAAATTTGTTTTTGATGACCATAGGTAGCATAAATGCCAAACAAGACACACACCTCAAAATGAAGGCACCAATGGTTATAGTTTTGTTATGTTTTACCCAGCCCAATAAAGACTGAATTTCAGGCCATATATTTATTTGTCTATCTGAATTTCTTCACCAGCTTTTGTGACTTTAAAATAATTTTGTCTATGATTGCTTCTAATTTTTTAAAAGAGATTTCATCTGCAAAACCAGTGATATAATTAAAGGCAACAACTATTTAATATATCCTTTATGGCAAATTATGTCTTGTATTTTCCATCATATTTTGTAAGTAAAAAAACTAATTGAAGGGAATTCATAGCAGGTCCTGATTTTCTACACAGGTCCAGGTTATAGTCTTACTATCAAAATTAATTTCTATGCAATTGTCAGAGTTTGAAGCTGTCCAGACACAAACTATTTGAAATAGCTACAGAAACTACAGAAATAGCTATGTGGGGATCAGCCCAGCCAATACTCCAAGCAAGGCAACCATCACCAAAGAAGCACTATATCCTAACCCTAAACCTTGGGAAGCATTTGTTCAGTTGTGATCCCAAAAAAAAGTTACTAGGAGTTATGGGATTGCTTATGTTAATGCATCATGCATATCCCTAACCCTCATTTCCCAATTGGTTATACACACTTCCAGTTTCTAGAATGTTCTCCCTTCCTTGTATCCCCATTGCCCCTCGTTTGGTGCAGTGCTCTGCCCAGCCTACCCCATTGTTCCCTGCCTTCCCTTACTCAGCCTCTGCACCATTTTCCCCTCTGCCCACTGGACCCTGACTTCCCTTCCACCCCCTCTTACCCCATACTTATACTCTAGACCTTTGTCTGAGCCTTTGACCACCGGCTGGCAAAGAAAACAGACCTGACTTGTTCCTTTTGTTATTGCGTTCAGTTTTTGGGCCTCATCCCACGTTTAATTTCCTTGTTATTAAAGAACTTTACTTCATCAAGTTGTGGTCGTCATACCCACTCTTCATTTATTTTCGCCACTCCTGCCCTGATATCAGGAAACCCAAAAGAATTGNTATATCCTAACTCTAAACCTTGGGAAGCATTTGTTCAGTTGTGATCCCAAAAAAAAGTTACTAGGAGTTATGGGATTGCTTATGTTAATGCATCATGCATATCCCTAACCCTCATTTCCCAATTGGTTATACACACTTCCAGTTTCTAGAATGTTCTCCCTTCCTTGTATCCCCATTGCCCCTCGTTTGGTGCAGTGCTCTGCCCAGCCTACCCCATTGTTCCCTGCCTTCCCTTACTCAGCCTCTGCACCATTTTCCCCTCTGCCCACTGGACCCTGACTTCCCTTCCACCCCCTCTTACCCCATACTTATACTCTAGACCTTTGTCTGAGCCTTTGACCACCGGCTGCCAAAGAAAACAGACCTGACTTGTTCCTTTGGTTATTGCGTTCAGTTTTTGGGCCTCATCCCACGTTTAATTTCCTTGTTATTAAAGAACTTTACTTCATCAAGTTGTGGTCGTCATACCCACTCTTCATTTATTTTCGCCACTCCTGCCCTGATATCAGGAAACCCAAAAGAATTGTTGAGGGCCACCCTCCCCCCGACATACCTGCATTACCCAAGTCAATTAAAGTGGCATATAAAGACCTCTGTTGAGAAACTCCACACAGAGCAGCTCTATTGCTGGCATAATCAAATCAGATGCCTCCTTGTCCTCTAGAATCAGATTTAAAAATCAGAAATACGGGAAAACTAACGAAACATACGGAATTGTTTTTTTGTTAAAGACAGATTAAGGCAATAGGCAGAAAAAAGTGGGAGAATGTCTCAGACAAAAATAGTTACCATAAGAAATACAAATCCATAGGAAATATGAATCCACCAAAAAAAAA
>VZTT01057339.1:0-25080 GCA_013400855.1 Buphagus erythrorhynchus
AGCACCAGCAGCAGCAGCAATGACATTCCCATTGCCAAGGTGGAGTTTGTGTGTTTGCAACCTTTCTCATGACCTGGGAAAAGCAGGCTTCATTTTGTGCTGTGCAAGAGTGGGATTAACTGAGAGATATTTAGGGGAGTCTGGAGCAGGTCCGCAAACTTGAGCTGTGGAAAGGAATTACACATTACTGATTGTAGATCTCTCAGTTACAATGCAGGGCTCAGTTCTCTAATATTCTCTGTTGTTTAATATTAGTTTACTTCAGCTTTACAAGTGTAACTAGAGAACAGATGGGATTTGTGTGATTTTTGGGGTGTGGGCTGCTGTGTAACCTGTACAGCATTCTGACTTACAGATTGCTGAAAGAGTGAAGTTGTCAAAGACAAGATCAGAGTCTTCCTCATCTGATAGACCTGTCTTAGGATCAGAAATCAGCAGCATAGGGGTAAGGACTAAACTGTGTGCATGCGTGATCCATGTTCCAATAAAAGCATTGTTTTCTTAATAAAATTAATATATGAACTATCTGAAAATACTTTAAAAGCTAGTTTGAGCAAAATATTTCAACGAAGAATATTTCACCTAGTATTAAGATCTGATTTTCTCATAACTAATGGCTAGAAATCATTCTTATGAGTGACTTCAAGAGGAAAGTTTTGGAGTCAGTTCCACCAAAATATTCTTCAAGAAGACTCTCCAGTTTCATTTCAAGCAACAGCAAACTGGATTCTGCTATTGAAATGCCAGTGTAAATCAATAATGCTGTTGTTACTGTGTGTTAATATTTGTTTTACTGAAGAACTTGTCTCTAACTCTTTGCTAAGCTCTCAAGAACATAAATAACTTGCATAGTAGGCTTTTTAAATATATAATGAAATAGTGGACTTCACCCTTGGTTGGCAGAAATTTAGAACAAAATAGCTTCTAAAATGGAATCTTGTAAATGTTCTATTCAATGTGAAATTCATAACGAAAACTGAATAATTAATGCATTGAAGCGAGTGCATGCAAGCAAATGCAGTTCTCAATGCAGAAGGTGTCTGGGAGAAATCCAGTGGGTATCTATTCACAATGATCTATTAACTGCCTTGTGCAGGTGTCTAGTACCGTGGCTGAACATTTGGCGCATTCCCTTCAAGACTGCTCAAACATCCAGGAAATCTTCCAGACTCTCTATTCACATGGATCTGCTATCTCTGAAAGCAAAATCCGAGAGTTTGAAGTGGAGACGGAGAGATTAAATAGGTGAGCTGGAAAGTTAGATGTGCTCACATGTGTTGTCTTACATTAGCTTCATTAAAGTTGACTGCTTTTTTCACCCTTTTTGAACATATCTTAGTTCAGTTCCAGCTTAGCTGTGGTAGCTGCAGATAAACATGGAATGTGATTGCTGAAGAGGAGATTGAATCGTATGCTAAAGATTCTTTCCATGAGTATGAGTTTGTGCATTATTAGATCAGCACAGTACCTTCCCCTGTCTGCACTATGGAGTGTCCCTCTCTGTGGCTGACCAAGTAGTTAGGGCATCTTTTTTCATAAGAGACATTACTCCTTGAAATAAGGACTCCCATAACTTTGTCTGCATCATTCTGGAATTAGCTTGCTTGGTTTTGTCCTGAAGAAACAGAATAATAACATTTAACTGTCTCAATAAATGTACTGATGCATGGTGATGTGGCATATACACCAGCAAATAGGTTTCTGTCTGCAGAAGAGAGATTGCAGCTTTCTGGTTGCAGTTAAAATACTGCTGGTGTTATCCTTTAGCAAGCTCTATCAAAACCAGTGGTTTATGTCTTTTCTGGCACATAAAATCAAAACTGTGGATCAGGAATGTGAGAAACGCGTCTCAGCATATCTCTATCCAAATTCTGTCTTCCCCACAGCTAGCTCAAGTTTAGTCTGATCAGTAGAATATCTCTTTTTGTTTATAGCTCATGTTTTTGTAGTGCTGCAAAACGTGATTCTTGTTTTCTTTTTTGTTCTCTTTTATTTTCTTTTTTTTTTCTGAACACTGCACTATTATGCTTTGACAGCAGGTATCATAGAAGATGTCAAGATACAGAAAGAGACAGTTATAGCATCTAGAAAAGTCAGGGCTTTATTCTGGTAACTGAACATATGGTATACTAGCCCTTCTTGTTCTTCTTTGTCAAGAAGTCAGTGATTTTAGAGTCCTTGATGGCATGGCTTTCTTCATTAGCTATCTGTGCAAGGTTTCAAATTGTTTGTCTCTCTGATTTTAGCATGTCTCCAATTTCTGATATGTGGTTCAGTTGTCAGCAGAGAGAAAAAACAGTGATACTGATACTCTGAATCTTCATTTTCATGTTCAGGGTTAACTTCATTGAGGAGGATATTACAGTTAAGCTTCTGTTTGACTTTTGCCAGAACATTGGGAAATTACATTGCCCCACTGAAACCTCATTTGTAGTTTGGAAGTTCCCTCTCTAATCACAACCCAAATGTGACTTCAGGTGGAACGGTTACTCTGGACTTTCAGAAGAAAAGAGGCATTTATGCAACTGCGTGATCCCTGCACACACCCACAAGCACACTAATGAATGTGCCATTTAGAACAAGTTGCAGCAGAAAGCGAGGAATGAAGGCAGCAAAACTGAGCAAAGGGTTGATATGAAACTGTCTTACGCAGTCTTGTGGCTGCAAAACAAGGATACAGCTTTCTGCTTACTGCTACTGCACAGGGTTGTGACTATATTTTATGGGGAAGAGAAGAGGATGACCTAAGAGAAATTTCTATCCTCTTGGCTTTTGATAACGGATACAAAACTGATGGATTTTGCCATCTTCATTAAAAAACACTTGTGTAAACCAAGAAATCTTAGTTGTTTCATAGTACAGTTGTCCTAGGATTTTCAGGACAGTGACTGCAAGGTAAGCTTGAAAGTTGCTGATGACTTGGTTTTTGCAGCCGTATTGAGCACCTGAAATCCCAGAACGACTTGCTGACAATAACACTGGAGGAGTGCAAGAGCAACGCAGAGAGGATGAGCATGCTTGTGGGCAAGTACGAGTCCAATGCCACAGCCCTCAGGCTGGCACTGCAGTACAGGTATGTACCTACACAGGGGGCTCAGCCAGGAAAAGGGAGCTGGGGGAGACTTAGTAGAAGTGTTTAAGAGTGAAGTTACTGGTGTGCCATAGTAATACTGTTTATTTTTTGTTTCCTCCCTGAGAAAGCACCCCTTTGGTTAAATTACCTGACAAACTACCCAACTGAAGTTCATCCTACGGTGTATTTCAGCTGTAGTTGACCAGCACCAACAGCAATGTAGAGGTTTATCTCTTCATTCTCAAATACTGAATTAACATTTGAATTAGAGGTTGTGTGTAGGCTCACACTATCTTGCTGAATCCAACCTTAAGATACAGATTCTCTGTACCTTTCTCTGTACCTTTCCCAAGACCAGTGGACCATAGAGTGTTATACTCCAAATAAATCAGAATGACTTTGTATTGCATCAGTTGGAATTGTGGATTAACGGCTTGGTATTTGTTAAAAAGTATCTAATTTGCATCAAACTGTTGCAAAAATACGGTGTCACTTGACTGACACCTTCAACTGCAACTAATTTGGGACAGGCAGCTTTGGTCTTGGAACAAATCGTGTGCATTTTAAAGAATGTATTCTTTTACTGTCAGCCTTGAGCAAATTGCAGTGAAGTGTGAATTGCTAATAGTATATTAGTATGTATTTTTAAGAACATTAAAATGCCACAGGGATTGTGTGACTTATAAATACAACTGGAAGCTGTTCTTTTGTAAGGAGGAACATCTGAGAACCAGGACAGAGCAAGAAGTATTTTTCTTGCATCTTTTCTGCTTACAACACTTTGTGCAGTATAATTATATTGTAGAGTATAGAATACTTTTATGTTATATAGTAAAAAGGTCTGGAAAAGTTTCTCAAAGGGATCATCTTGACCACTGTGTATATTGTCATCTGTTTAAAACATGCTTCTGGAGCCTCCTTTATTTCAGGTCACTCTCTTACTTTTTGTCTTGTTACATTACTTGAGGCCAGCCTGGCACTGTTATAAGAATGGGGAGACTGCTGAATGCTTGTGATAGAAGCTGTGTGTATAATGTTGTTTAATATCCCTGCTGCTAGACAAGTAGTAGAGAATCATGCAGTTAATCAGATACCTCTTTTTTTATTGTTGCTGTTGCAGGTATTGTTCTTCTTTAAATTGAAGTTAATATTTTGTATGGTTTTTGTTTTCCCTTTCAGTGAACAGTGCATAGAAGCATATGAGCTGCTGTTGGCATTGGCAGAAAGTGAGCAGAGTCTCATTCTTGGACAGTTCAGAGCTGCAGGTGTTGGTTCTGTTGGTAAGATGTCACTGAATCACTTAAGGTTTTTTTGGCATGTTAGTTAGCATTAGAATTGGTTGTAATGGTGAATCATCTCATGACCTATTACTTAAGAATGTCCTCCAGTCTTTTCTTGTTCTTCAACTATTTAAATTATTTTGCACATCCCAAAAACAGGGGGAAAATGCAATTTAAATTCACCTGTGTATGCTATCATGAAGAGATGCTTCTTCTGGCAGGGGTGAGATTGTTGTAGGCATGCAACTGTACAGAGTGGAATAATTAAACAATACTTGTGAGTACAGGTGGCTTAGGGCCATACAGCTGTGGTAGTTGCAAGTCCAGATTCAGTAAGACTGACTCCCCAGAAACAGTCTGTGAAAAACTGGGATTAAATTATAGAAAGGTAGCATTGAGTAGTTACAAATAAAAAAAATTTAAAAGACTATATTTTTTCACCCCGTTTTATCTTTGCTCTGGAATTTTAAAAGATTTTATCTTCTGTTTAGCCTGTATGTTCTGGATTTTTCTTGTCTCATGGTTAGTTAATCCTCTGGTTTTTTAATATGCTGCCTGCCAAGTAATGGAACAAGCCACTATTATAGGTACAGTACAGTTCAGAAATTTGGAGCTTGACATTGCTGCTGGCTCCAATCTTCTGATGGAAAGAGGTGATTATACAATGAAATTCCAGTGTTAGTAGTTCCATTCCTTTTATTGATAGAAGAAGGCAGTCATAGTAATCTTCGAGTAGGAAGAAGCATTCAGAGAGAGAATAGCTCTTCATACTGTGCTGAGGCATAGCAAGTGCCTGATGTGTTAGGAGTGCTGGCTTGTCAGTAGAGGGATGGATGTCTGAGATATTCTTCCACCCTTCTCCAAACTCTTTTCATTCCTTTCTGCAATGTGCTAGGGAGCTTTTCCCAGCTGACAGAGAACAGTGAGTAGCAAAAGTAAATTTAGGCTTGGATTTTCTATTCCTGGAGGTGGCAGAAAGAAATCTTTTAAGGGAGAAATACTTCAGGTTTGAGGAGGGTTTCATCTGATGTGCATTTTATGGAAGAGACTGTAGTTAAATTTTTATGTAGGTATCTTGTCTACAGCTCTTAATTATGGTATTACCAGTTACAACCCTGAGATATAAATAGTGCAAATTTCCCATTACACCGCGCAGCATGGAGGAAGTTGTGTATGGTTTATGTACCTTTACTTCATTATGAAATTTGATTAACAGACCTAGATAAAATAACAGATTTTTGGTTTGAGGATCAGTCAAGCTTCAACATCTTTGAGTGGAAAATTCATGGGAGTTGTATCACTTAAACTCAGCATATCCAGTTTCTCTTAACAGAACATTGACCCTTCCTTTCTTCCTCATTAATGTTACTTCTAATGCACGCACTTGACTCAGCAAGTGTGAAGTACAGGTACTTGACTTGAACAAGGATTAAATTAAACTCCAACACAGAGCAAGCTGTTGTGTTTTGCTTAAGTATGAATATATTGTAGCTTAATCTCCAAATACATTTGTAGATTTTCTGTGTAGCCAATAACATGTCTTAATTTAATGACTTGACTGCAGCTGGAGTACTGTAGGAGTAGTGACAGTGGTGGTTTCAGTCCTGCTTCTTCTGAAGCTTACCAGCTACACAGGTGCTGTATAACCACTAAAAGTTACAGCAGTGTAATAAGCCAAGACTAGTTTTCTTTTGGCTTTGTATGCATGACTGTAAAATGTGAGAGGCTGCTTCTGAGCAGCAGGGCAATTCTTCTCTATGGCCAGGTAGTCTGTATGAAGGTGCTCTGGCAAACCATCAGGCTTGAGATCAAGGTGCCTTTGAGGAGAAGCTCTGGAGATGACTACACTGTGAAACCACACTGCACCGACTGGAGTAAGAATTGTAATTGAGGCTGAGGCTTTCCCAATGTGTTCATAATTTGAGCATCCAAACCTAATGTTAATGCAGAATACACACCATTACAAACAGACAAGCTGAAATCCTACATCACTTAAGACATGCTGCCTGGAACCACAAGTACCTGGAGCTTGTGACTGAGAATGGGGTGCATTCAGGCCAGTATCCCAGTTACCACTGATGCTCACAAGGAAATGGAGTTGCTTTTATCTCACAGATTTGTTGTCATTGCCTTGGTATAAACTGAGAGCAAGTAGAAGGATCTCTTGCCTTAATTTCTGTCTCCAAAACATTGTTTGCTTGAAAACTAGGGGACCAGACAGGTGATGAAAATGTCATACAGATGCTTAAAAGGGCTCATGACTGCAGGAAGACAGCTGAGAATGCAGCAAAAGCCTTGCTGATGAAGCTGGATGGGAGCTGTGGGGGAGCCTATGCAGTCACAGGCTGTAGCATGCAGCCCTGGGAAAGCCTGTCCTCCAACAGCCACACCAGGTAACTGCAATTCTTCTGCTCTCCAAGTCTCCTAATCTTTGATTCCAGACAAAAAGTTACGTTCTGTTGTATTTGCTGAGCTACCTCCCCTCACATCAGTCCTTTGGCTTCTATGCTTTGATTTATAAGTCACCATGCCTCAGTGGTCTTACTGTCTTTGGACTTTGAGCAACTCCAGCCAAGAAGAGTTTTGTATAAATTTATTGCAAATGGGTGACTCAGAACTTTGATCTTACTCATAAAGGGCAAAACCATTACATTTGTTTTACTACAGTGACTTTCTTGCTGTTTAATTGGAACTCAAATTACGTCTTTGTTACTCATATCTATTGTATGCAGACAGCATGGATGTGTGGAGAACCACAGATCTGAATCAGGCTTTCACTAGCATTTTGGAGTGCTCAAGAACTGTTTTCTAAATGTTGCTAATCTAGCCATTCTGTTTTTAACCATTTCCTCTCCCTTCTCCTTCCTTATCCTTTGCACCGCTCCAAATTCTTCTTTCCCATCCTGTTCTTTTCTCTGATGGCATGGGATAGATTGGATTCTTCCAGGAAAGACTGGATATTGCAGTTTTTCTGAAGACCTATAAAATAATGAAACATAGATGAGCTATTATTGCAGAAGTGTTCCAGTTCAAATATATCTGCCAGCAGCTTCATTTTGAGTTTTTGCCTGCCTGTGGTGTAATTGTACTCTGCAGTAAATATGTGTGCTTGTGTATGGATGCAAATTCAGCAAGTGTCCTGGATAAATATAGATGAACATTTTTCTCTTTAAAAGTTATTTTTGTTTCTCAGATTTGCTCTGAAACTTCATCTTAATTCAGTTTTCTAGCTAGTTCTTTATTCAAATCCTGTCATTTTTTTGACACTTCAGAAGTTTATTTTAGTACTGTATCATTTCCTTTTCTTGCTGATGCCTCCCCCAAAGGATCTTATTTCCTGCTGTATGACTGGCAAGGAATAGCTAAAAAGTGAGCAAAAAGGTAATCTGAGGGAACAGGGTCCTAACGTGAGGTGAATTTTAATGTTTTATTCAGAGTTTTCTGGTGCACTCTCAGTGCAAGAAAGCTGTGTCTTTGCACAGAAATGATTGTGACAGCATCTGTGCTTGTAGCACACTGATCACACTTTGTACCAAAAACATTTAAACCAGGCTTGGAAAGAAATAACACGAAACTGTTTCTTGTTTCAACTTGGCTTGCTGTGTCTTAGGCCATATCTACACCTGTACGTGAACATGTTGTCTTGGTCTACATATAACACCTCTACCTAAGCCAAGCTTGTTTCCCATTGTTTGAAAGGGTAATTTTCAGTTTTTCAGAACTCCCTCAGTGTTTTTCTTCCTTGTGAGGTATGTGGCATGTAGTCAAAGCATAGTATTTTTTTCTTGAAAAGAGGCAGTTTGCAGTATTGACAGAGAAGAACTGGAGGGGAGAGGGATTGCTCCTGTTTCAGTGTTTGCTTTCTTAGACTTGCACTGAAAGTATATGATAAGAATGTAATCTCTATAGCCCTTGCTTGCTTCAGCAGAATTTTTGGGAGGAAAAGAGTCTTTTGTGTCTGTGTTCATTGGTGGTCAGGTGGACCTGTGTGTGTGTGTCCATGTGAGGTGTTGGCTCAGTAGATACAGTTTCAGCAGAGTATGTTTAAAGTGGCATAGGATTTAAAATTTCACCAGGATAAACTATGTCATGAATGTGAAAATGCAAATTTAATGTTCTTATGTGGAGGATGTTTTAGCTTGAGCCATTATTATCATTGTAATATTTTTTTCTGGTGTGGCGCAACATATTGTGCTGAATGAGGTAACTTCAGCAATTTTTTAAAATATATGTGGAACATAAGCTGTTGTCACTCACTCAGAGGGCACACAGCAAGTCAGGAATTTGTGACATGGGCACCCTGATCTGATTGTCACTTAAAGATTGTTGTCCCTCTCCCCTCCCCCATGCTCAAAGTAATTTATCTTTATCTAAGCATACATATCAATGAAAATGTTTCTGAAACTTCAGCTTCTCCAGAAAATATAAATCTTCTCTTCTTTTCTTTTGTTGTGTTCAAGTGACATGTGGTTAGAGGTGTTTTCAGATTTTTCCTTCCTGTGAGCCCTGTCTCAAAAGAGAGGAATCCCCTGTTCAGCTTACAGACACATGACACTGTGCCAGCCCATTGATGGAAAACGTGTCTTGGTTTAAAAGGCATACACTTCTCTACGTTTATATCACAGAACCATCAAGTTTTGAGGATACCTTCAAGGTCATCCAGTCCAACCATCACCCCAGCACCACCATAACCAACCTGAAACCTTATCCCCAAGTGCCACATCCAAACACCTCTTGAACACTTCCTGGGATGGTGACTCCACTGACTCTCTGGGCAACTTATTCCAATGCCTGACCACTTTGTCATTGAAAATTTTTTTCTAATATCTAATCCGTAGCCCTTCTGGCACAATTTAAGGTCATTTCCTCTCTGGGTGAGTGCTGTGTGAACCACCCACCCCTTGGGGACCACTGTGAAAATATTTTTACAGTATTCAATTGAAACATACTTTGAATGTGCAACTGATTTTTGTTGCCTTCGATGTTTCAGTGTTACAGACTTTTAGTTGCAGATACATATTGCTACCTTTTCCTATTGAAAATAAATGAATGAAGTGGTAGTAGGATGATGAAAACTATCCTTTGCTGAGACTTGTGACAAAGGACTAATTCTCTCTGTTGTTTGAAATTCCGTAGAATATGGATTTACAGTGGAATTGTTGACCCATCTTGGGCTTTGACGTTTCAGATGAGATTCTGAATTTCAGATGAGATTCTGAATGTCAAATCACTGAACACGAGAGTAAGTGCTTGGTGAGCCATTAGTGATGAGTGGTTAAAGACTATAAAGGGGAGCAACTGAAATGAAAATAAATGAAAGGCAATGAAAGAGCATCTAAATTCATTAGACTGGCAGCAGCACCACAATAATGTTGCCAATTCCGTTTTTGAAAATAGGAATTGGTTTGCAATATAGGTGGAAGTCGTGATTATTTTAAATGGACAGAAGCTAAGTATAGAACATACTCTGCCAACAAGGTTTGACTGATTGCATCTTTGGAAGGAAACAAAAGGGAAAGAAGCTCAGTTGTAACACTGGCTGAAAATGGTGCATTTTATTCCCTGCTGTGCTAGTAAGCCCAACCTTACATCTAGGTTCATGGGAGGACAGATCTGGTCCCTTATATGGAAAGGCAATTATTTTCAGTATTTTGCAGTGTCACAAAATATCTGAATTCAGTCAATAGTAGGAATATATCTCTCATCAGAACCATCTCAGGTTTCAGATAAGTTGGTGACAGACAAGATTATCTTGGCTGAGGGGTGCAAATAAGTTATTTGGAAATGTCCAAATAGATATCTCAGTTTTATCTGTGTAGCACTTTGTTGCTGGACTGAAGCAGTCTCAGAAGGAAGCAGGGCAGTTTACCAAAGGCTCTGATTTTAGCTGTTGTTTGGCCTTTGCCTGGTTGGGGTATTTTTCAGTTTCTCAGGAAGTTACTACCTTCTGGCCTTGTGCTGCCCAGATCTCAAAACACAATGTTCAGCTAGAAAGAAGGTGTTTGGCCTATATTTACTGTGGATCAGCTGCATTCTTTAAAGCATGAGGTTGTGTGCAGTTATTCAAGCAAGTTCGTGGATTTGGTTCTGACAGTGCTAATCTCAGTTCTGCCAACTGTATTATCCAGACCATTACTTAATTGCAAATATATTGATTTATTCACTTAATTTTTAACAGATAACATAATGCTCATGTAGGGTTTTATTGATAAATGTTTGTAGTGTGCTGAGACTACTCACAGAGAAGCACTGCTGAAAGCCTCTTTTATGTCCATCCAGTGCATTTTATATACACACACTCATGCCAGCAAATAAGACTGACATTATGCTGTATCAGTCCACATATTTTCCGCAAATTGTATGTGAAAATTATTTTGACATCAGCCAGGCATGACATCATCATAAAAGACTTAAGGAATGAAGCAAGTGTGAAGAACATTTGTCTTCTCTTGTTCTGATACAGCATCTGTGAGAATGGGCAGATTGATGTTGTATTCCCTCCAGTTGTGATGAAACTGTGATCCTTCCTCTGTCCTTACCTAAACACTTGAGAAATGAGAAACTGTACATCTTTTCCAACAGTTTCCTGTGGTTTTTGGATGGATGCATTATGCTGTAAATGTTTTCCTTTGTCCTGATTGCTGTTCAGAGGGGAGGGCAGTATCAGAAATCTGGGATGGAGTGCTCACCAGCTGTCTTGCCTTGAGGAGAGCAGTAGTGGGACCAGCACTGTGGCTGTGGAGAGCTGTTTGGTGAGGGTTTTGGGGCAGCACACCCTGGCAGACTTGCTGGGGAGATCAGAAGCACTGCAGTGCTGTTTCTGTCCCTTCTACCCCAGCTACTTCCAGTCATCTGGGTGGGGATGTGCCTCTTAATGCAGGGGTAGGGTGAAGGTTCTTGTCCTGTTCTGTGCTGGCTGAGACACAAGTTCCTTGCTGAGCTCCCTCTAACTTCTTAAAAAAAAAAGCTAGAAAAAGAAGAAGCAGCTTGCTAGCAATTCACCAGAGGAGCCAACTCAGCTGTGGACAGGCAGGCAGCCAGGACTGAAGTAAAAGCAGCCTTAGGATCATTGGCAGCAGCCCAGACTGCCTTCCTCAGTTTGGACTGTACTCCCCTAACGTACATGTGCATAGCTGTGCATCTTCAGGGGCCAAAATCTGTGAATATGCATGGAGTCCAGCTCAACATAAAAAGAAACTTTCAGCATTTTTTTTGTTCAGGTTTCATTTGCAGCAGGAGGGCTGGGTTTTCTTTCTTTTTCAAGCAAAAACTGAGATGAGGTATCTGTGCCCCAAGATTTGAAGACTTTTAAAGCTATCCTTCCTCCAACAACAGCTGTTTTACATTTAATCCAGAAAAGCTCTGTAATTGCAGTCTTTGAGTGCTGAGGAAGAAACTTATAACATGACTTCGGTACAGAATTAAGTACTTTTCACATTGTCTATCCTCATTATTTTTATATAAATGTCTAATTCAGCAAGATGCCTTTAGGCTCAGTGAAGCAGGATTTAGTAAGTGTTTTCACGATTTTCTAATCAATAAACAATATGAATAAAAATTTGTTTCAGCCTGAGAGGGTTTCTACGTATATAGGTACTGAGTGCTCTTAAGCGCCATTGCAGAAGGACATGGATGAAAACAAAAGCAAAGACCAATTTACAGTTGTGTCGACTATGGCAGGCACCTCTTATCCCTCGGAAAGGAGAGAATAATGTGAAATTATTTATTAATGTGTAGTAAAGAACTGTAATGTAGTAAAGAACTGATATTTCATGAGGGAGGAGGATTTTAAGAAGTCTTCATAGACCTGCCAATCCTCTGTCTTCTCCAAGGCTGTGCTTGGAATTTGTGGGAATAAGGGCAATTATTTGAAGCACTTTAAAATCAATGTACCTTCAGCTGAAGTAGAACCAAAGGAAAGAGAAAAATCAAGCCTATCTTGATAGACTTCCCCTTTGCACATGCATAATATTTTTGGACATCATCCTGGCTCTCACAGCATCTAGCGGGTGGGGTTTTTTTTCTTAGTACAAAAATGTTGAACAGCAGTGGAATTTGATACAGAAAGTGATTTATTCCCCTGTTGGTAACTGAGGTTGTCTAGCATTCCAGACAGGCACAGTTAATGGATGACTTATCCCTCACCCGGCAGCTGATTACAGGACCTCAGGAGACAGCAGGCAGCTTTGAGTGAGTCTACAGAAACAACATGGCATTTTATTTTCCTTTTAGTGTTACTGCAACTATATTCAGCTCTGGAATGCTAAAGCTGTGTCAGTCTAGGCCCCCTGCAGCACAGGCATGCATGGAGGTGGGTAGGCAGGTTCAGCCACCATTGCTGTAATTACATTGTTACCTCTTTCTGCCATTTTTGTGTAAACACTTATAGGGCAGAGTAATGGGCCCTCTCTTGTCCAGAAGATACACCAAGTCTTTTACAATGACTTAATATTAGAAGTCCTGCTGCTCTATTGGTTAGTTTTAAATCACTCTTAGCCCTGAAGGAATGCTGAGGAGTACACCTTCACATAAAGTGAAAGTTTTCCTGGCATCTGCCAGTGGAATTTTGATCAGGTTGATTCCTAAAAGTATCCATTAAAATATCTGAGGTAATAACTGTATGATCATCAGCAGAGATAGATCAAGTCTGGGTTCATTCTTTTTTCTTAGCAGATGCTTCTTCTTGAAGATGAAGACTCAGTATCTGAGCAGCTTGCTGTGCTATGTTATTGCTAAGAAGTCTTAAGTAGCTTTTTTTTTTCCTTTTTGAAGAAAAAAAACCACAACTTTTTTTCAGAAGACACCACTTCAGATAAAGTAATTCAGTTAGACATCGCTAAATATCTGGCTTTGCAGAGAAGTTGTCACATGATTTAATTTTCTCATGAAGCTTAGAGAATTAATTTCTGTTCTGAATTTGTCACACCTCGCATTGCAATTCCAGTCCATGCTACATCTGTGTCCTTTCTATGAACTTTTAAGTAAGACTCAGATGCGTTGATGAAGTATTGAGAGTATGATGTAAAAATTAAGATTTTGTTTCAAATGTATTTTTTTCTAATACCATTGCTTCTCTTTCCAGTACTACCAGCTCAACTGCTAGCAGTTGTGACACAGAGTTTACGAAAGAGGATGAGCAACGGCTGAAGGATTACATCCAGCAGCTGAAAAACGACAGGGCAGCAGTGAAACTGACAATGCTGGAGCTGGAAAGCATCCACATTGATCCCCTTAGTTATGATGTTAAGCCACGTGGAGACAGCCAGAGGCTGGACCTGGAAAATGCCGTCTTGATGCAGGAACTCATGGCAATGAAGGTATTTTATTCATCACCAAGAGGGGAGCTGCTCTGCTGGAAATGCCCCTGTGTCACAAAACATGCTCAGTCACACACATGGGAGGCTTTGATAGTGGTCACTGGATAATACAGGGTAATTTTCTTGTAACATATAATCTGGACTGAAAATCCAGTAGTCAGAAAGTGACAGAAGACAGTGCATTAACAGTGATGAGCTATCCCTTCTTTGAATTAGGAGAACTTAATCTGTGTCTCTAAACTTGGAATGCTTTTCTTGACAAACCAGATGCTCTCTCTCTGAGAGATATGGCAGCTGAATGCTCAAGGACGACCAAAAACCATGATTCAGCACTTCCCAAGAGACAGTTCATTACTTACAAGCTTGCAAATATGCATCATCAATATTTGTGAACTGAAGCAGAACAAATTCAGCTGCTATTAATATTGGTGTGGGAGGAGGAATGATCTGTCAGATGTCATTCCTAACACTCTCTGGCAGTTGGTCACAATTCCTGAGCTGTTCTAGGCACTGTTGCAATCTATAGTTCAGTCCAGAGTCTGAGCAAAGAGTATGGTATGTAATGACTTGCATTAACAGAGGGTTTGGGAGAAAACCCTGGTTTATATGTTCAGCTCTAAAGATGTGATCTAGGAAAGCTGATCTTTACTGACCAGGTGTGGAGCTTACATCATTTTAAGTCTGTCTTCTATATTGCTTTTGAGAGGTTGTCTTGGTTTGAAAGACAGGTATCTGCCAAAAGGGACAAAGGCCTCTTTTTTTGAAAGGAGAGTATAAACCCCCCCTTCCCTTCTTCCCTTCTTCCCTTCACTTTATTATGATTTTTGGAATTAAAGAGCTCTCAGGTGAAGATAGTGGGGGTAGGAATAACAGTTCTTTACTGATATATACATATATATATATAACAAGAGAAACAAAAACACAACANCTGGTTGTGGACCCCTTCCTTTTGTGGTGCGATTACCAGTCTGATGTTCTCAGTGAAAAGGGAGGAGAACCGGTGATCCCACGTGGCTGGAGGGGCAATCCGGGAGAGGGAGTGGAAGTGGCATCTGTGTCCCAAATGGGAAAGGGCAGAGGGGAGAAGCTGCTCACAGGTCCCAGGACAGGGTCAGTCCTGATGCTCCAAAAGGATGTGCTGAAGTCGGTAGGAAATGCAGGAGAGTGTCTGAGCAGGGAGGTTGCGGGATCCCACAGCCAAGGGAGGCAGCTCCCGGTGTCAGTGTGGCAGAGTGGAGTTTCTAGCGACCGTCCTGCTCCGAGCCAGATGAGTGAGAGAGAGCCAGAGTGGAAGCCCCTTATCCCAACTCTTCTGGTGTTGCCCCTCTCCTCCCCACTTCGAGAGAAAACTGTTAACTGAGCTTATGGGTGTAGACCCAAATACTTAGCATAAGAATGGGAAAAATTCCACAGAAAGAAAAAGGGAAAATTCAACGATCAACAGTGGTGAACTAAAACGTAGGAACATACCAAAGGCAATACAAGTGTATGTCTGCATTCCGAGTTTGTCTGGTTTAAGTTCACTTTAAGTAGGTTTAATTTCTGTATTTTAGCAAGTGCTGATTTAGCCAACTAATTGCAGACATGTCAAGTGATGGTATTGAGTGGGACAGCAAATTCTAATAGTTTCTCATAAGCTTCTAAAATTATAGATCTTTCTTCAGATGTGCTGCTCCTGGCTAAGTGGTAGCCTGGTGATGATAATTTTGTTCTTAGTGGCACTGCTTTTCTGTGAGGACAGATAATGTTTTGCAATAATGCATTCATTATTCACAGCTCAGAAAAGATTGCTTGCTAGAGGTTGGAAGATGTAAAATTATGTTACTTGTTTGAATACATACATTGTAGCCAGCAGCAGTATATTCCCCACAACTAAAGCATGCAAGATGTACTGTAAGATGTTGGTAGATAATTACATGTGTATTTCAGATAGCACACTTTCTCCTTTTTTGCATCCAGATCTTCCCTGAAATCTCTTGTATGCCATTCTTACCTCTGTTTTTAAATTTTAACTTCTTTTAATTTATTTTCCTAATATTATTTTAATGTAAAGGTAAGGGCAAACTGCAGAGCTGTATCCCTTGTGAATAGTGCCCTTGCCTTCCCTGACTGTCAGGAGCACCAGCAGTTGCATATCATAATTTCTGGTACACTTTTGAGTGCTGGTAATCCTTTTGTTCACACAACAGTCATCTAACTTGTTTTTGACACACAGCATCCATTTGGCTGGACCTGGCACATTGGGTTTTCACTGCAGGAATTGCCTCTTGAAGAGTATTTTCTTCTTTTCTTCATCTATTTTCTTCTTGACTGGGCTAGACACATTTTACATAGGTGTCTGAAGTTACCAGCAGTCCTTTGTAGTACAGAGAAACTGACAGTACTGTTATTCATTGTAATTTCTTGTACTTTGCTGGAATTCACAGCTGTGGGAAAACCTTATGTTTCTGAAAGAGACATTGTGAAAACTCAGATTTGTCAAATGTGTTACCTATCAGCTTCCATGGTTGTTGCTCAGGTCTGCATTACACCTCCTCATCTGTTTGTCAAGCTAGAGTAGAGTTGAACCTAAGGTCAGGACTCATTTTGCCTGAGTATATTTTTTGTATCAATTATTTCAAACGTGTATCTTACACACAACAGCACATGCATCTGCTTCCTTCCGAGACAAATGGGGAATTTAGATTTCCTTACACAATTTTATTTAACTTGAAGCAGATGGATTGTAGAAGACTTCATTGTTTAGCATTTTTAAATTGTTCTCTCCCTTGTATATTCTTAGCAAGGGTGATAAAGCTGGACCAAGCTACTTAATGATTTCCTAAATTGTTGGGTCTTCCAATCTTTTGCTGTTTTCCCAAAACTTTGTTTTGTGTTATAATCTCTGCTGCATCTTTTGGCACCTTCCATTTCTGATTTCCAGTAAAAACCGATCACCTCATCAGTTTGAAATACCTTTGCAACGGTAGTTCTTCATTATTAATTAGAAGGACATTTGAGGGTTGTTTCTCTGCTGCCCTGTTTAATATTATTTTTTTACTGATCCAGGGAGTAAGGTGTAGTTGTCTGTTACGTGAGGTCGTTGCTCGGAGACAGACAAAGGAACTTCAAAGATCATAAGGGAAAACCGCATATTTTATTGTTCCGGACCCTTCTTAAATGGAAGGTTGGAATTCCCCGGCTCATGACAGCTGATTGGTTGGGAGTTCGGACTCCCCAGCTGTCTGAACAGTGAGGTGTCTGCAGCTTAGGATGGAATGTCATTGAGTGAAATCTCTGTTTAAGTTTGAATATAATCCTATCATTGTTCACCTAGGGGCCTGTTGATTGGACCAGGCTAGCTGAACTGGGTTTCTTATTTATGGCCAGATTATTTGCCCAGCTAGAGACCTGCTGTGCTGTGACAGTTGTCTGCCAGTACTCCTATAAAATTCAATTATTTGCTTCAAGCAATAATTAACCATGTTTCCAAATACATTTTCGTCCGTGATCTGTCATCATTCAGTGATCTTGCTTTGAGGTCAGTTGTTGTCATGCCCCAGCTAGCAAGGAGATTACTTCTGATGGGTGTAAATAACTCTTGATTTACAGCCTTTCTGCATTTCAAAAGGACTTAATCTAGATAAGAAGTCTCAGCTTCTACACCGATAATTTTTCCTCTTTTGTGTACAGGTGTTGATAATGTTTCTCATGATGTGCTTTGAAACTACGGTCTCTGGGTGGAAAATGTTAAGAATTCCATTGTCCACCTTTGCTACAGCCGTTCATGCTCTTACAGATTTGTGTAGTGAAATACAGTTAACTAGAGGGTGACAATAATCTGCTCTGATGTTTGTTTTAATTCTAAAGGCTGGTACATCCCACCTTGTTTACTGTAGTTTTCCTGGAGTCATGACTTTTTGTGACTTTAAAAACTTTTTGCAACATTAAGAGTCCTACATGACCAAGTCAAACACAAATTTTGATTTTGAGAATTCGATGGTGTTTCTGATTATTTTGAATCAGCTTTTCATTTTCGTTCAAATTTTTGCCCAAAATCAGGATTACAATTTGACTTCAAGTACAAAATATCCTTCAATATTCAATTAATTAGTCCCAAAATAACTACTGGATTTGATACGTGCAGCTTGTGAATTTGTATGGGTTGTCTAAGTCTTCTGCAGTCCCCTAGAAGAGGGACACTTGCTGCCTCCTCGTTCAGGCTTTCATTTAGTGAATGCCACTTGTGCTCACACTTTGAAGATTCAGATGTGTTGAACTGCAAAAATGCTTCACAGCAACTGGTAGCTGGAAGAAAAGGGAAATAGTAAATATATAAAGGTGACACTGTCATTTTAATTAAATTTAGATTAAGTTTTTAGAAAACATATTTTCATGGAAAAAATTGCTGCATATTGATTCTCTGAGTAAACCTGAACAACGTGAATTTTCCCAAAATGGCTGCTGCCACTCTGCCTCATACATTGCATGGGTCCATACCAGAATCTTCAACTGCAGTTTGAATTTTTAACCATGTTCAGCCTTTTGCATTCCCTCCTGTTCCTTCTTTGTGAGCCTCTGTAAGGCATTGGCTGACACAAGCTTTTTTTTGCCCCTACCAGTTACATTGTTTTGACATGAGAAAAGTAACATATGGGAGGTGCATGATATGTCTTCTGGGACAGGATGCAAACGGCTGAATGCCTATATGATGATCTAAGCTTACTGTCTTCATAAACAAAGGAGTTAAATATTGATCCTCAAATTTATTTTGAACTTAGATATATTAAAATAAGTTAAAATTATGAAAAAAAAAGTTAATATCTTTGCATGATGAGAAAAAACTGTTACACGGATTCACTGTTGTAGTGGATAAATTCACCTTTTTATTTTAGGAAATAAATGTCCCTTATTTCTGAGCTGAATTTGCCTAGCTTCATCTTCTAGGCAGTAAAGATCTTGTCATGACCATCCCACACAGACAGCCAAAAGTATCTTTTATTCATATAAGTGTCAAAATACTCTGTTCAAATCACTTCCCAACCTTCACTAAGAAGGCTAAGTAGATTAATGGCTTTAAAAGTAGAGGCTTAAAAAGTTAAATGCATATACTTGAGTATATCAGACCATCCAGTTCAACTCCTTTGACAAAATTTCCCCATCATTATTTATCAGTATTATTTACATTTTTTACTATTGACAAAGGCAATTAATGGTAACTTTGCCTAACAACTAAATTTGTGTAAACGACATGGAATGCAACTGGTGCTTCTAACCTTCAGTTCGCAAACAAGCTGATGAATAAATCAATGACCTTAAAGCTCATACAAACCTTTCCAAGCCTCTCAGGGTTTTCAAGATATGGATTTTATTTTTGCATGGTTGGTGATTCTGAATAAGCCAGTGATTACCTGTGATGGTTATAACTGTGATACACCTGTGTGCACTGCTTGCACTTAATCCAGACAGCAGATTTTTGGCGGGAATAATGATTCCCTTCAACATAAAAAGTTCATCTAAATATGTGTAGAGATTTATTTCTGTATAACCTTTGTTAATAATGGCTATATTATGAACAGCATTATTTTTGAACAGTAGAGCTAAGTACTTCTGTTATTTTTGTGATTAGAGGTTTTTTTTAATAAATAGTGTTTTGTTCCTAGGCTGGCCACACAGCAAGAGACTTCTGTTTTTCAGAGGCGCTTACACAGTGAACAAGTCCAGAACAGAAATGTAATACAGAAAATGTCTGCATCAAGTTAGTATTCACCCATTAAGTGATCTCAGGCAAGGCAAGCTAAACAGTGGAAACATGATTCTAGGTTGGGTGGGGTTTTTTTGGTGGTTTTTTTTGGTGTTTTTGTTTGTTTGTTTGTTTGTTTGTTTGTTTGTTTGTTTGTTTGTTTGTTTGTTTGTTTGTTTGTTTGTTTGTTTGTTTGTTTGTTTGTTTGTTTGTTTGTTTGTTTGTTTGTTTGTTTGTTTGTTTGTTTGTTTGTTTGTTTGTTTGTTTGTTTGTTTGTTTGTTTGTTTGTTTGTTTGTTTGTTTGTTTGTTTGTTTGTTTGTTTGTTTGTTTGTTTTTTGTTTGTTTTGTTTTTTTTTTTTGTTTTTTTGGCAGTCTTTTATTTTTTTAGTGGTGGTTTTAAGCACATAATGTGAATTATGTATTACTACTATCTCTTTAACGGTTTTGTAGATACTGGGTTTTTCTGAGTATACAAAATAGCTAGGCATTTTGCACAAGAAAGATTTCTGAACTGTTGTTAATCACAAAGAGCCTTCTGGTTCAGGAGTAACCTATCATTTGCCTTTCACAGGAGTCTTGGAGCATGTGCTGAAAGAAGGGTCATTGCACTCATGCCCTGCTCTTAAACTTCTGCCCAGCCACTGTCAGACAGATGTTAAGCATCAGAGCAGCCCACAAAGAGCTCTCAGAACTGAGCTTCTTTCTATCAAGTACCAATGTCTATCCTCTGTGGATTGTATTTAGGGAAGAATATAAGTGAGTGCATTTTTCTGTCAAACTCAAGTTGTGTATACTTGGGATTCTGGCCACTGAGAGGAGGGAAATTGCTAATGGACATCTGATGGTGCCGTACTCAGTTGCTCTTTTTGACATAGCTTGTTCTACCACAGAGGCTGGTATTACAAGGCAGGAATATGTAACCTGTGCATGCTGTCCTGGTCTCTCAAACCCCTTCCACTGTAATGAGACTAATTCTTGCATATCAATAAGAAACTGAAATCTTGCTTTTAGGGAGATGTTTCACAATGTCATACATTTCTGCTTTTAAGACAATGGTCTCTGAAGGACAAAGTAGAACCAGAGAAATTACAGCAGCTGTGGCAATTCTCTCAGATACCTGATAGTCTAATTCTAATTTTGCTTCTGAGCTTACTCCCAAAGAAGATAAAGGGGTGGCACAGTTCATCATACTCAGACTGAAGATATACAGGTCTTTTGACAAATACACAATGTGATTATAAAAAGTCATCTGGATGCTGATAGTTTTCTCAGTGAAAAGAATACTAAGGTTGTAAGTGTGGAGGAAAATCTTGTTTAACCTCATCTTCCTTTAGGTACCTAGTCCCATAAAGCAGTATGTGGCAATACAATGTTTCTTCAACAGGAAGAGATGGCAGAGCTCAAGGCACAGCTTTACCTGCTGGAGAAGGAGAAGAAGGCTTTGGAATTAAAGCTGAGCACTCGAGAGGCCCAGGAGCAGGCCTACCTCGTCCATATTGAGCATTTGAAGTCTGAAGTGGAAGAACAAAAAGAGCAGAGAATAAGGTCTCTCAGCTCAACCAGCAGTGGAAGCAAAGACAAGCTGGGCAAGGTCAGGAGTCAAGTGTTTCCAAAGTTGTAAACATCATTAATTATACTCCTCCCAGTCCTATTGCAGTCTTTAGCATGTTAATCATTCTCCTCTTTTGTCTGTATGTAGATCTTTTCTCTCTTCCCCAGTTGTTAGCTGGTTCCTTCCATGGTGTAACCTGAGGACTTTGCAGGATTGGTGTTAAGCATGGGCTAAAATAAGGGTGTTTTGAGGAGTACCACAAGGCCAGTCTTGCCAGATACACAAGTTGAGCATGTGTTTTCCCTGTTGCCACTCACTGGTAACACTGGAAGGGGGTCTAAGCAAAATGCCATTCTCCCATAAACACAAAATATGCAAATATTAGCATGCATTTCTATACAGCATTTCGAGCATTGTAAAGACAATCTCTTTCTTAAAGTCAGATTGTAATAATTTGAGGATGAAGACTCTTCTCCCCTTAATGCAAAATAAACAGATTTCTGCGTTTGCAGTAATAATTTGGATTAAGAAATAAATACCTTGGAAAACTTTATTTTGTCTTTTTTAGTGCTTTGTCCCCAGAAAATGTCAATAGTGTGTTTAAAAACAAAAACCAAGAGATACGTCTTACTTGCTTGTTCCTGGCAATGCTTCATCTGAATGTCTTGATCCCAGTGCTTCTTTGTTTCATGTGGCGTCAAAAGAAATATGAGGAAGGCAGTGGCAGTTTTGCACACAGTAGCAGAATTCTGCAAGTCATTGAGCTGTGATGGTTTAAAAAACATTTAGAGACATTTGTGACTATTGATCTGTTTAGTCCATTCCTTGGTATGTTGATACTGCCATGTTGCTGTTTATTTCACCTTCATTTTAAAAGTAGCTGTGAACTAAGAGGCTTTCAGAATTTTCCCATTAAGATGGTCAGTAATTTCTAATCAGGTGGCTTTTCCTTCTTTCTCAGGAGTGCAGTGATGGCACTGCAACACCGCTAACACTCGCTGAGCTGAGACCATATAATGAGAGTGAACTGACTGCTGAGCTGACAAATGCACTCAGGAGGTAAGCACAGCTTTCCTCACCAGGGGCAGGAGTTGTCCTGTAGGTACAGTGAAAGGTTTATTTCTGAGCCTTCACTCTAACCCTGAAGTGGTTTGAAGAGTGATCACAGATTTGTCCTGTGAGAAGGAAAACAATCAAAGTCCTTCTAATTTCGCCTCTGTCCTGCTGTTGTTCCTTAGCTGCTTTCACATGGTGCTCAACTCCATTCTCAAGGTTCTCTAAAATTCAGTGGAATTTTAGAAATAAAAGAAACACTCAAAATGGAAGCAATGACCACATTCAGGCAAGAATATGAGACATAAAACAGTGACATGACACATTTCTTGTGTGTGTAAAGAAAACCTTTAGTGAAGACAGGATTTGAAGTGTGGTCTTTGGTTAAGAAGGTTGGCCACAGGTTAGAACTTGGGTAGGAGTTATGGGAGTGGGAATTGCAGGCATTTTGATGACTGAGATGCTCCATTTGCTTCCTGAGTATATAAGTGGAGCCACAGTTCAATTACAAATGACATTCTGTGAGGCATTAGCTTTCCAGTGAGAGAGAAAATTGATGTCTTGAGAAATGGCTTTTATCAACAGCCAGGTCTTAAGCCAAAGCTTTCAGTACAGTTAAACATTAGCTAGATATTTGTTTGTGCAGAAGTTTTTCCTGCACCAGCTATGTGGTAAAGTCATGACAAAGAAATTCATAGTTTTGATAATGGTTTCAGTTGTTGTTCCACCTTGTTCCACCTTTTCCAAGAAATGACTGTCTGGTATCTAATCTGGTTCTTATATTTAGAGCCTGTCCAAAAGTGCTGCTAAGAATTTTGGCTGTGAAGAGTGTGTTTTGCTTTACTGGTGTTTGCACCTTCTCTGATGGTGGAATGTCCTTTAAGGCAGCTGTGGTGTTTCATTCCTGAGGTGCTTTTTTTCATAGGTGTAATGGGTGGTGTGCCTAGGGACATTTAAGCTTGAAAGGCATTATGTAAAAATGTAAGATCATTGCCACTGCAGAATCAATACATCTCATACCATTTACCTGGTAGTCTGGCAGTTGCTGAATACTTAGTTTGCATGAGGCAGGAAACAAAATTCAATGGGTAAAATAATCAAAACTGTCATTTATGTGTGGGTGGATAAAACCCATTAACAAAGTAATTTACATAAACATTGCAAAGAGCTATTAGCCTCCCCTGTATTCCCCACACTGCAGCTCTGGTGTGAGCTGCTCCACCAGCATTTTCTCCCTTCACTCAAACTGCTTCTTCCTGCTCTTGTTATTTGCTCCTGGATTTCAAGAAGATGCCAATGACCTTAGTTAGCAGAGGTTTTGAGTATAGTCATGAAATGTTTTTTGTTGTCAGCATATGGTTTGCTGACAACACAGAGAAAACAACTTGGCTTTATCTACTAGGCCTTAACTTGATTAGCATGGATTTCCAGCCAAGAGCCTCGCAAGTACAGTTTGTCAGGCAGAAATAGAGAAAAAAAATAATCAGATTAAACTGTACATAAATTGTGAAGGCTCTCTGTGTAATGGAAATAACGACTGCACTAAATGTGATTGCTGCTGCCAGTGGGCTCAAGCACAGTTCCTGCAAACTGTGTGGACACGGTATTTTTCTCCCTAATCAGTGTGTCGGCCAGATCAGGCTGAAAGCTTAGCCCTCCTTGCCCTAAAGTCCTCTGCCTCTGCAAGTCAGTTGAAGATCTGTCTAGTACATGGAGGAGGCTTAGTGCAACCTGTTTAGCCACAGCTATGCTAAAAATACCAGAAGTCTCTAACTTCTCTTCTGGATAAATGGGCCCTCAGATATCACAGTGATATTTAGACCATCACAAATCCACGAAATAATTCTAAAAATTATCGAAGTCCTTTCTCTTCTGTGAGTGCATTCTCCTCACCCGCCAAAGAGGTAGGACCAGAATACAAAATCAAAAGGATTTGTCCCAGTAGCTGTGTTTGCTGAGGGGTCGCGGGGACATGTGAAACAAGTGCATATCACACTCTGTGGTCCAGAGACAGTATTTAAATGCCAATGTTAAGGAGTGTTTCAGGGCTGATTACAATTGGTGCATATGTCCAGCAATTGGTCCTCCCTATTGTTTCTCCAGGCAGTAGACACAGCTGCAAGGATAGGGGCAGAAATCCGTTCGTTTTTGAGTCTGTTTGTCAGAGCATGTGATATCAATCAGCAGCCCTGCTTCCTGTCCCCTCCTCATCCTGTCATTACAGATACTAAAGCTCTGGCTGCTCCCTGGACCTCTGCTATTTTCTCATTCTGTCCTTCTGTTGTTGTTAAATTGCCAGGTTCTTCTCAGTTAATTGAAACAGAGTGAAACCCAAATAAAACAGCAGGACATAGTTACGGTTTTGGTTTTGGTGTAGTTTGGAAGCATTTATTTGCTCATAGTCTGCAAATAGCCATGCAGCAGAGCAGTCTTATCCGAAGAATCAGGCTGGCTTCTCTCTGCAGATATGGATATTTTTCTAAATCTGTAATCCAGCAGTGTGTTGGGAAGCTTTTGTTGGTAGTGCCCATCAGCAGAAATTCAAGGCAGAAGCAGTTCTTCATCTAATGTGTCCTAACATATTTGTTCTATAACAGTCCAGGATTTCCTGTAGAAGTGTTCAGCATTAAAACCCCTGTTACCAGCTTTTTACAGAATTCACTTGTCTTTTACATGGTCACTATGCTAACTGGGAGAAATGTGAATTATCTTGAAGTCCTGTGCTATTAAAGTTATATCTAGGTTAACTAGTATCTGGTGTTGTAGGCTAAGCTCACTAATTCAGACGCATCTTGTTCCAGCCAAATGTAAACACTTTCTGCCAGAGCCTTTAACAATTTTGTTTTCCCCTTTCTCTTTTCTTTATGGAATGATGAAGTGCTTTAATGGACACAAAGCCTCTTCTTTCTTGAGTCTGACACATCCATAACCAAGCTTCTTGGCAGGAAATACCTTATTCTTTTGAGGGCAGAAATGTGTTATCAGCAGCCTTGTGACCTGGTGCTGACACCTTGATGATTATGCCAGAGGCCAGTTTTATAAGACAAGATCTGGTTGAGTACCCCAAAATCAGACACATGAT
>VZTT01057340.1:5423-32289 GCA_013400855.1 Buphagus erythrorhynchus
CACACACACACACACACACACACAATCACGCACATACACACACACAATCACACACACACACAATCACACACACACACACCCACACACACACACACCCACACCCACGGTCGGGCACCGCCCGTCCGGGCGCGTCCCGCTGGTGCCGGTGCGGGCGGACCCCGTTGGGGTCTCCGCGGCGCACCAGGGGGCGCTGCCGCCCCGCCGCCGCCGCTGGGCGGGCCCGGAGCGCGCGGGGAGCCGCGGCGGCTGAGGGGCGGCTGAGGGGACACCTCGTGTGCGGGGACAGCCCTGAGGGGACAGCCCTGAGGGGACACCTCGTGTGCGGGGACACTGCGTGTGCGGGGACAGCCCTGAGGGGACACCGCGTGCACGGGGACATCTCCTTTGCGAGGCAGCTCCGCGGCCAGAGCGGGGCTGGCCGCGCTCCCGGCCCGGCACGGGCCGAGGCCCCCTGCACAGTCCGGCGGCCTTTAGCGGCTCTTCTTGCTGCCCTACAGCTTAATTAAAAAACAGCGGCCCAGTTTCGGCACTCGGGCCCAGCTGGGAATTAAACATAAAACAATGCATTGCTGAGCCACAGCCGCTTGCCCGTCTCCTGCACGCTGGGGCTGAGGCCTGAGCTGAGGTAAATGAGCCCTATTCACCAGGCACAAGGGATTCTGCTTCTTCAGGTAGCATTAAAAAACTACAGAGACTCCAGAAAGGAAATGAAATTGCTTCTTTTAATATTAAACTTGTAATTGTTCCTATTTTTCGTCGATATTTGATGACAGTGAACCAAAGCAACTGACAGCCTTTGTGCAACTCTTGGAGGGCGACTGCAGCGCGGTGAAGAGGAGTGAAGATTTCTGAAGGCAGAATGGTGAAGATGAAAGCGAGCCTCAGAAGTAACGTGTGCTTTATTTTTTAAAGATGGAACAGAGAGGAGGCACAATTACCCCAGATTTAGAAGATCTTAGTTCAAGCCCTGACCTACTGAAGCTTCCCATACCCCAGCTTCTCCTCCCTATCTTAAAACCAGGTAATAGCTGTTGCCTACTTGGCTGATAATTGCAAGGATAAATATCTTGGAGGCTGGTTGGTGCAACAGAAAAAATGCCTAATATTGGCAACACAAGGTACCCCAGATCTGGCCTCTAGTTTGCTCACAGCAGAAGATAACTATGACTAATAACAGGAACAGAATCTGAAAGGGGATCAAAAGGGGATAAGGGATTGTAACAGAAATAAGTTCACCAAGGTAACACCTGGGAAATTTCCTTTTTATTGGGGTGGGGAGTGATCATCTAGTATCCCCTTAATAAACACAGACACATTGCAGGAAAAACAAAACCAACAAAGCACCAGTCGAGTCTGAGAAGCAGCACTAGACAGGTTTAGAAAATCCTCACAGACAGCGTCATTCACTGTACAAACCAGGGCAGCTTCCTGGGCTCATTAGAGAAGTCTAAGTGGTCCCTGAACTCTGTCCTCCCTGGCCAATCCCCCTGTGTTATCTCTTATGACCATTGCCTGAACTGAAACATCATTTTGGTTACTGAGATCATTTTGGAGGGTGGTTAGAAGCCTTGGTTTCCTCTACAAAAACAAACAGGCTCAGTTACAACCAATGGTGACTTTGGACAGCCCCAAATAGCTCAAGTTCTTGTCCTTTTAGAATGTAAAATACATAAAGGTCCCAGTTCCTGAGCATTAATGATTTTAAATAGCTCCTACAAATGGGCAAAAGCTTAAGAACAGTTACACCGATCAGAGCAAAGGTCCACACACTTTTTTTTGTGCTAGATTACGTGTCTGGGAGCACTTCTGGCTCACCTGGAGCAAATGACATCAGCAGTCATAGTTTCTAGGAGCAAGAAGGTCTTCTACAGACTGGGGAACGCATAGCATGGAAATAAGAGAATCTAAAGGATTTTGGGAAAAGGGACAAGCAGTTAACTATAAATACTCTGAGTGCTTTTGTTTCTGGTGGCCGTGTTTTTAAAAGGACATAGGAAAATTGGAGACAGTGCAGAGTCATAAAAATTATTTGAGAACTGGAATGGCTGCCTGAGAACAAGACACTTAAGGAGCTCGATCTGTTTAGTTTATTAAAAAGATCAAGAGATGGTTTGATTACAATGTATAAGTACCTTCAAAGGGAGAAAATACCAGGTCCTAGAGGGCTCTTTAATCCAGCCAAGAAAGGCATAACAAGAACCAATTGCTGGAAGCTGAAGCCAGACCAGCTTAAATTGGAAATCAGGCACAGTTTTATAGTGAGAATGATTAGACATTAAAAACCCTGCCCTATCAAAGGAAGGAGGATTTTTCATCTTTTAATATCTCCAAATCAAGACAGGATGCCTTTCAGTAAAGTAAGCTCGAGTTTAAAAAGAGGCTCAATGCAAGGGTAATTGAGCAATATTTAATGACTTATCATAGTCAAGGAAAGCTCTAACATCTTAATTTGGAATGACAGCTCAAAGTTTGGCAGCACGTATCTTTGGCAAACAGGTATGCTGCCTACATAGTGTGACAGAAACTGCTGAGACCTGACTGTGTTTTTTGCCTTGGAGAAAGATCAGATGGCAGGTGCCAATCAGAGATCCAGTATGTAAAAACTGACACCATTTTTCCACAGTCAGCACATTCCACACCCTGCAAAGGCCTCCCCTGGGCAGAGCTGTGGCTGTGGCACTATGAATGAGTCTGCTGAAGCCCTGGGCCACGTATATGAAGCCATAATAAAGACTATAAATTAATGGTCTGAATGATCAGACTGTGGCTGCAGCTAGCAGCTACAGCTGAAAATGGGACACCAGCCCATGAGTGGAACCAGACATTTATGCCCTTTTCTGGGGACAGATATTCCAGGACTTCTGGTTGCCTGACTGTCCAAAGTAGGCCTGGATGCTCCATGAGAGCAGATGGGCACAGAGAACCAGGCTAGACCCCACAAAGAGACACAGGAACCCGGCAGAGAAGGCAGGACAGATGATGCTATTTGACTATACAGCAGCTGTGGGCTTGCACAAGGCTAAACTACACCCCCGTGGACACGAGAAAGAGTGCAAGCACCTACTTGACAACACAAGGAAGCACAGACCAGGGTTTTTTCATTACTTTTCATTACTTTGTGTCATATTCCCTCTTCAAAGGTTATCATCATTCTTTAGGATTCTCTTTGTGGAAGATCTTTGTGCCACAGCCATCATCCTGATCCTTCTCTGAACATCTAGATCAGTGGGCTCCAAACTCTTTTTGATTGTGCACCTCATCATTAAAAAAATTTTGAGTGTGCACGCCAATATATGGGTATTTATCTATAAATTATTTCCACGTACTACTGCATTCTGTACTTTATAAAGCATACACAAAAATAGGCATTTACAAAGGATAAGGATGAAATAAACACTATTTAAAATTTTTAAAAGTTATTACTAACAAAAAATAATTTCTTCCTGTGCCCTAATAGATAGCCTTGTACATCCCATAATGGAGACCACTGATCTAGATCCACAAGGCACCTTTCAAAGGTGACCAACCTTCTAAATTCTTCTACATAATTCTGTGCAGGTGCCTCAGATTCCCGGAAGGGAAAGTGGCAAATTACTGAAGGCTGAGCCTTGGTGACATGACACAAGGGAGCCACCAACTTTGGCAGCTGTAAGGATGTAAAATGGAGCCAAAGCTGACCAGCCGTTACCACAGAGGTTTCCAGGGGCTGAACACTGCAGCCATGATCTCAGGTAAGGAGCTAAACAAAACCTGCTGTCACAACAGAAGCGCTGACTCCAACACGTGTGGTGAAGCCAGCTGTGGAGAGAGGCTCAATAAACTCTGAAGTTCTTTAGTGCTGAGCGTGATGTAAGACATGGAGCAGTGCCAGAGAAACACTTGGTGCTGGATGCCAAACCAGCCGTCTGCCTCAGCTCTGGCAGGGCTGGCTCCTGAGAGCAAGCTGCTGAAGGTGAAAAGCAGTGGGACCCTTTCCAACTCTATCACTTAGGCTTATCACCAGATGAGAGGCAGAGTTCTCTGGCAGTGTCAGGCAACCAGAATCAACACTCCTGAGCTGCTGAAGTGAGCCCTGGAGTCTGGCACCTGGGCAGGTACCTGGGAGACAGACAGTAGAGTAAGATCCAAATGTTCTGTCCCCAGTTTCTTTGTGGAACCCTCTGGTTCTAGGGACATGCACGGGGTGAAGGAGCACGTTACTATGCTATCGTTTATGAAGACTCTTTGCCACAAGATTCATATGGAACTTCAGCTGAGAGAAGCCAAGGCACAGCCAAGGCACACTTGGTCATGCCTTGCTTGGTGTTGCCCACCCGCTTTCACACACAAGGACAGAACCTGCCTCTCTGACATCGAGAGAGAACTTTGAAATACATCTGTGCTATGGCACAGTCTCACAAGTCTGCAGTGTTTGCCGGGCATGTGACAATTCCCGTTTCAGGGCTGAAGTGTTCTACACCTTCTAATCCAATTTCGGTTGACTCAGTCAATGGACTTTTCATCATTTCCTTCATATTCCCATCATGATGGGTTTCATAAATCTTGCTAATGGAGGACATTACCTGATATCTGAGATACATTTTCTTTCTTGCATTATGATCACAATACATTTCATTTGCATTCCTTAGGCCCTGTCCAAGGCAATTCTTCTCCACAGTTTCTGTTTATGCTCTTCATATGCTTGTGGACAAGTACAACACTCTTAATTTATTTTATCAAGTTAAACACATCTAATTCTTTTCATATTTCTTCATAAATCATTACTTCCAGCCCTTAAACACACTTTTACAAAGAAAAGTTATTTTAGAAATGGTGTTGCCTGGGATCCACATTTACTAATCTCCCAGCAACTGTTCCATCATTTTTCTAACTGCCTGTGCTTGACACTAATTCAACCTTTTTTTTGTTTGTTTGTTTTTGTTGTTGTCTGGGTCCTCTACTGAGCAGTATGGGGAAAATCTTAGGCTTGTAGTGTCAACCTTACATATTTTCATACCAGTCAGCTCCTTCTGAATTCACTTTTGCCATCTTGCTTGCAGAAATTAATACAAAAATTATTGAGAAATTTACATCCAATTTGATGGAATTCTGCAACACTGTCACTGTCACTCTTCTCAAATACAGTATAATCCTTGATCAGAAGTTACTGAGAAAAATCTCCTATTTATTTTAGGCAGCTACTATGTATTAGATGTTTAAAAATACCTCTCCCTGTAAGTGCAAACCTCATATTCTCTAATGCAGTGCTGGGTACCCTGATGCTTCCCAGTGCATTCACATTCCTGTGGCTAAGTAGACATTAGCTCTGTCAAAGATTCACCAGCAGAATAAATCCAGTCTGGTTAGTTCAAACTTGCAGGAATACCACACCTTAAACAAAAAGTTATTTTACTTCTTTGGGTACCTGGAGCCATCCACACCTACTACAAAGACCAGAGCAAGCATCCAGGCAGCCCTCTCTTGGGAGCAGGAGGCAGAGGTGACAGAGGTGCTTCCAGGCATAGGAGCTTTTTAGTGAATATGCTTCACAGATCATGAGCCAGAAAAATTTGGACAATATTTTACCATGTACTGAGCAATACTGACTCGAATTCTTTTTTTAATAGGAGAAAAAGGAAAAGGTGCTCCTCACATGGATTCTGCAATCCCTCACTATCTCAGCAGTTTATTATTTTCCAAATTAATTCTCAATATTTTGCAAAAAAATGCTTATTAATTTCTTTTAATTTCTTTAAGGACACATATATAAAACTGGTCTTCTATTTATAGTCCTCGTTTCCAAGTGTTCTCTTAACATCCCACCTTGTGAAACGTTTCCATTACTCAGAGATAGCCTTGTACTGCTGTGTTTTCCCCTTTGTCAAGGCCCATTTATGAAATCAGTTCAGGGCTCATCCATTTTAGATTCCTGAGTGACTCTCTGTTTAGTAATGACTTCTTTATTCTCCCCCCGCCACATACACCATAAGCCATTTCTTATTTTGCTTTAGAATTTACTCAGCCTTTTTGATTACTCTCCCTCTCTTTACATCGTAAATAATCCTCAATATTCTGATTTTTGCCCTATTTCCTTTCATCATTTCAAGTAAAGGCGGCTTTGTACCATCAAATCTTTGAGCTACATCAATCACCCCTTCTGTCTTGTATCTTCCTTTATCAGATAAATTAGTTGTGATGTGCTTATGATATATTTAAATCCTTGCCTGTTTTTCCCTCTACTTGTATTTGTTTTCTTTTTAAATATTTCTCGCACCCATTTTTCTGACACTAGTTGCGTAGTTTCTTGAAATTTATCAGGATTTTTAACTGATAATTATTTGATATTTGTCTGATATTTCCTTTATGTGCAACTTACACACACACCCACACACACCCATTTTGCAAATTCAAGGATTTACCTTTTCAAAGCTGACACAGAGCTGCTCTTTCCCTGCTCAGACCCCCCTGAGCTCCAAACTGCAGCTCTGGAAAGGGAAATTCTCCCTTTTTTCATTCCCTTACACAAATTTCCCAGCCAAAGAGATCAGTGATGTTCTACTTCCATGTTATTGTTCTGAGCAATTACTCCAGAGATCTTACAGATACAGATTTGAAAGAATGAGAAAAACAAGAAATACCCTTTAATTACCAAGGACGAAATGAGTACCAGCACTTCAGCTGAGGATGAAAGGGATTGTTTCATGTTCCACCTCAAATTCCTCATCCAACACTGAAGTTTCCACTAAATTCTGAGGAACTCAGGGCTGAGAAGGGTTTGCCCTGCTTCGGATCAACTTAAACATAGTTTGTCTGTCTCTGTGCAGTGAAATGTGTGCCCTGTGCTTCCAGGGATTCTTCAGGAATGTGCTATCATGTCTTATCAACACACAGTACTTATCAAGTGTTGATGCAAAAAGCCCAAAGGAACATGTGCAAACCGACTTCAGAAGAAGAAATCACGAGGAAGACCTGAGGGAGTTTATAAAGACACCAGGAGTAAAATTTGGTTATTAGAAACAGTCTCGTAATGCTGAACACATCCCAGTGTCCAGCAAAATTCCCCATGCACTTGTAAAGGCACAAAAGAGTATAAAGGCAATATAGTGCAGATTCTGAAGAGGTCTCTTCCAGAAGACTGAGCAATACTGTCAGGTGAATTGGAAACCTTCAACTCAGTTTGTCAGAAATACAGTACCACAGCACGTCGGGATGGCAAGAGCAGGGTTTTGTAAGATAAATGTATTTGCAATGCCCCACTCCCTTGTACATGTGCTCACGGTGGTGTTTATACTAACAAATGATTCAGATATTTTGAGTCGCAGACAGACAAATTGTTTATAAACTGATTAAAACAAAAAAAATTTGAAAATTTAAATAAGTTACAAAACTAAAAATAAAAATAAAGGTTGTAGTTAATTATTATGCCAAGTAACCAGCTCCCATCCTGCTTGCTGTTGAGTGGTGCTCAGGGAGGATGGCCGTAGGCTTTGGAAGGCTCCTAACTCATATAGGAGGACCCAAAAAACCAGTTAAGGGCTCTTCAGGAACATTCTGACTGCTCTTGTAAGAATTAAAAAAATAAAAAAAGGAAGGAAACTCTACCAGCTAAAGCCGAGAAGATGACACATGCAAACAAAGAGAGCAAAACACTCCAGGAAGTGGGTTGTGTTATTTCTCACAGTACAATCTATGCATGGAGAGCAAAGCTATGATAAAAAAGTTGCAGCTTATTGTTTATTGCCTCAGTGACATCCAGAGAAAATCTGCTTAGTCTGCAACCCAGAGAAGGATTTTCCCACCTTCTAGCTATGAAAATCTGAAACTAATTCTGTGTTCTCTGGCCACTCATAATACAGCCTCTACAATCTAAACATAATTAACAACACTGCTGCTGCTAATGAATAAGCTAGGAAAGAATCTACCTCACTCCTGTCTAATGTTAATTTTCCAGGGACAAAGGGAGAGAGACAGGCAAGGATGACAAAGTAATATTTTGAGGTCAAAGCAGACAATTGCAATTCCATTCCATAACGCCATTACTTTCTGAGCAGTGATTACCAAAGGAGCCTCACCAGGTTAAAACAAAAGGTCATCTACCTTTCAGACCTTCCTGGTTCTCAAACTGACAAACAGATATTACCAACACCTTCACGCTGCCTGGAGCCTTTCCCAGCTGCATCCATGAACAGATCATCAAAGCAGCCCAACACCTAAAAGAAAATATTTCCTATTCGTGCTCAGACCTTTTTTTTCTAAACCTCTCAACCTCTCCTGTAATAGCAACCTCTCCTGTCCCACCAAAATTCAAAATTCAAAGCACAAAAAAAACCAAAAGCAAAATATATTCCCCTACTCTTCTCCTCTACACCAGCACAAGCTATTCTTAACATCAGGTCAGTAGCAACACAACAAGGAGAAAACTTTTCAATATTAATTTTTTAAGTTAGTCAAATTAAAGATAACACCTTCAATCTCCCTTATGCTGCATTTTCCAAACATTTTAAAACATTCAGTACAAAATGCTGATGATGAAAGAAGCTGAAAGCTAGCTGCTGAGCTCTGCCAGGAGCAAAAACTTTGTCCCTAGGGAAGTGGCCAGCAATCAGACACGTGATCCAGCAAGTTAGACCAACCTCTGTCCTATTCCAAGGGCTTCCTTTAATCCAATTGTTTAGATACAGCTTGATATTATTATCCAAGATCTCATTACAACATTGCAGAGAGCAGTCTGTAAATCCTGAATTGAGAATAAAGAACAGGCTGCAAAATAGTCAGTTTTAATCCTGGCTACATCAAAAAATCTCTGCTAACAACAAGGCATCTTTGCTTGTAGTGAGGGGCAGACAAAGATTATGGGAAAAACAAGGCTGATGTGCTATCAAGAAACTACCAAAAAAGGAAAGTTCAGAGCTCGTGTCCTCCCCTCAACGTTTTAGGTGTAGTTTGGAAACACTTACACTTTCACAGGAAAGACAGGGCAGGTGCCAAACCCTGGTCAGAAACCCACCTGTGCTAGGAAACATGCCCTCCACCTCCAATGGACTCTTAATTATGTGTTGTCCCCAGGTTATCCAATTACATTTCTCACTCTTGAAGCTCTGTCCAGAGCTATCTTCCATCTCTCCAGTCTGAGCAACCAGCTCAGTACTGTGTCTTCCTGAATAACTTGAGTTGGAATCAAATTTGGCAGAGCAGCAGTGGATGGCATCAAAACATGAGTGCAACAGTACCTGTGCACTCTTACTTCTTGAAGCTACCATTTCATAGGGTCATTTCTCACTATCTGACTCTCAGGCCACAGGAAGTGTGGCATAAAAATGTATTTGTGATTTTTGCCTTTACAATGAGTTTCTACTAGATATTGTTAAAAAAGTATGTTCTTTTCTTTTTGTAAACAATTGTCCTTTGTTGGTTCTTTCATTAGTATAAGCATAAACAACAGTTTCACATTCCTCATGTGACCTGCTCTCCCTGTGGCACTGAAACAGGCATGGGCACCTCTCCCCATGCTCAGTGTTATTGGGTGGAGTGTGTCAACAACTTCCAGTTCCACTCTGCAAAAAACTCTGATAAAAACTTGGAACTCTGAGGATGAGAAGAAAAGAAGATAAATATACAGACACAAAATAAACAGCGGGTGTAATTGTTTGCAAGGCTGCTACTGCTTTGAACTATCTTGATTTTGAGGGCTGCTGTTATGATAAACCATGGTTATAGTCTTCTGGAAAGTGACAACAGGCTGTCATAACATCCAGCATGGAAACTGATGCTGATGCTTGGCATCCAAGCAGTTCTACCAACCCAGACTGGTGGCCAGTAATCCTCAATTGCTAAAACAGTGATTTAGCTCCCAGCACCATACTTAGTCAATTATTTCCTCTTCCTCTTGAATATATAACTTTTTTTTTTTTATTTGTTTAAATTCTTGGCAGCAAGAATGAGAAATCTTGTAATCTTCTTCCTGAAGAGCCTCACATACTGAGCACCGCTAAATATTTGGCAAGATAAATGACAGAGCTGCTCTAAAGGAATCATGTATTCTAGAAATAAAAAAGATACATCTGTTGTCTCTTTTGTCAATGTGAAAGGTGAGCCATGTAAAACACGGGATAGCAAAATACTGAGGAATGACAGAAGACATGCCCATGTCAATTCAGGTGTAAGGTTATCCCATTTCCTTTCATTTCTGAGGATCTGACATGCTTCGTTTTTCAGAAGGATGTGCAGGAGACCAAAGTAAAGGTTATTAGATCTTGCTGATCTGAAATCTAGGGGAAAAAAGATACCTCTTAGCTTTGCACACAGGTATTATTGGGTTTGACTCTGTCAGGGACTCAGACACAACCTGGGAGGCTCAGCTGCCTGTCAGTGTCCATCAGAACATTGATAAATGTTCCTCTGCAGCCAAGTTTATAGAGGTGTTCACAGCACCACTGCTCACCCTCTGGCCAGTGAAAGGGCCATGACTTTCAAGTCGCACCATCCTTGGGACTACACTCAAAAAGTGCTACACAGGACCCCACAGAGGCTCAGCAAACTGGTGGATCAGGAGAGCCAGAATCTGAAATTTTCTGTCCCAGAAGCAGCATGAACAGCTGGTTGAAGACTTTCATTAGCAGAGATCAAGTAGGGACACCTCCCTCACCAACGAAATGGTGCTGCACACCAGAGTATCCCATTAGTCCTCCCAGGTGGGAAAAAAGTACTTTTTTCTCCTCAATAAAAGAACAAAGACCATTGATTTTTCTGTTTATAGAGGGCAGGCAAAACCAACTCAGGTAAAGTCCTCCTTCTCTAGTACTTATTTGAGATACACTGTGTGGTTGGATTTTTATAGCTGAAAAAATTGCATCTCAAGCTGTGAAGCGGAGAGTTCTCCAGCTCTCACCTGTGTCAGTGCAGGGGCTGCAGCAGGGGCGGATTCTGAGGGACAGAAACTTCTTTTCTGGAGGAGGAGGAGGGCAGGCACCTGACACAACTGGCACTCAGTTGAAAGAAAGAGGGTGCATGGCTTTAACACATTACCTGATTTACATTATTATTTACACTGTTTTACATTTAACGTACAAAAAAGTATTATTTCAGCTCTTTCTTGGATGCACATTGTAGCACACTGACTGACCTTTTTATCCTTTTGCAAAGAGTGGCACAGACACTTCATAAATGTTTACTCCAGGATTAAATATTTTGGTTCAGTTTGCATATGACTCACTAGTAGGCTCCCAGGTTTGCCTGGATTATTTGTTACATTTATTGAAAAGCACACATGTACATATACGAAATTCACTAAAGAAGCAAGGTTCCTAGAGGACTGCTGTTCAGTAAACAGGAATGCCAATCTCCTCCATGCTAACAGCCCTGACTGAAGTAGTTTACTTAAGACGAGGAATTAACTCCAGGGCAGTTATTCTGTAGAATGTCAATAGACAGCAGCACTGAGGAAACTTTTTTCCTTGTTTTTTACTGTTGGTTTGGGAAAAGAATCTTTGAAAGCAGAAGACAGCAAAGAATAAACCCAAACACACCAGTCATCAGTAGATGAATTCTAGTATCAGTTATTAAAGACAATTCTAATAGTTGTCTCACAGAATATGGACTTTTCACAGAAGAAACAGAACAGGAATATACAGCTCAGACTCAGCACTCTCTCCCTTGCCCAGTGCAGGTAGTGGCACAAGGCACACTCTTCAGGCTGAGCAAGTCTCCACTGATGCTTTTCTGCCAGTGTATTGTCCATCAGGAAAAGGCCTTGGTGGGGAGGTGGGGGAAGATCCTCAAGCATTTCTCCCCTCAAATTATCTCAGTCATTTCACTTTTCAGATGTGTCATGATGAAAATATCACCAAGCATCCTATCAAAATGAAAGTGTTTAGCCTCGAGAGGGGCTGAGTTGCATAGCCATGGTTGTGATCATGGCCATCCCTGGTGGTATTTGTCAGGCGCTCCCTGTAACACTCTCAGCACAGGGAAAAGATCTGTAAAGGAGTGTAAAGTGCCCAGGGGCTCACTGACAGCCACGAGGGGAGGCAGAACAGGATCCCAGTGTGCATGGACACAAAAACAAATGTCCAAGTAGCAAAAACATTCTGAACTACTTCAGCTCAATATTCCAGTATAACATTTACAGTGCTACCTACTAAGTTAGAGCTCCTGCATAGAACACTCTGCACTTTAATGTGTATTTCTGTATTAACTTAATATTAATTTCCCATTGAGTTTTAAATTGAACTAGGAAACACCAATTCTTTCCCATTAGTACTTTGGTGAAGTATTTTGAATCCCCTGCTGTACTGTTTAGTTCCATCTGTTGATATTTCTTTCCTTATCACTTCATCCCTCCAAGCTAGCCAGTATTCTTCCCTTGCCATCCCATGTTAATTACTCAGTTGTCACTGCTACCCAACATCTGTCCCTGCTAAAGAAGGGAAGAAATGAGGGGGGGAAGTACTGGGGAGCTGGGGAACATGGAAAGAGCCTTCAAATAAAGAGGTTGTTATAAAGAGTGAAAACCTTTCTGCATGTTCATAGAACACAAAAAAATGGAAGTAGGTATGAACTGTAGTAAGGTAGATTTAGATTAAATAAAGGAAATCCCCTCTCTCAATTAGAAAATGTAATTAAGCACTGGAATACATTTCTGTAAGGATATCAATCGCCTCCAGAGATGGAGGAATCTTTTATGGTCCTTCCCAGATGTAAATCCAGAGATTAATCCTGGACATCCCTTTCCCTCACCTTTCAGAGATCGTTCTTTACCGTTATCTTGCAAGATAACAAAATTTGATTTTTTCATTTAACAAATGCTGTAGAGTTAGTAAATCTTTTGGTAGAAGAAACTGCTTGTCTAAGGGACACCAGTGCTCCATAAAAACTGACAGCCTGTCTGCAAGGGCTGCCAGCAACAGTGTGGGGAGAAGCTTTGCCTGAGGGACTTGCAGAATAATCTCCTTGTGCTCTCCTAGTCTCCAGCCACTGGAGCCAGGAAGAGTCAGCAAGAATGGCAAACTTCACAAAACTGTTCTAAAGGAAACCATCAGAACCGAAGGTTTACCTGTTATTATAACTCTGAATCTTACCATATTCTTCAGGTGCCTAAAATCCTAAAGGCTAATTTTAAACTGGGGGAGAAGAAGATTTCTGTTTATTAGCTTTGGTCTTGAGTTTTGAGTTGCATCAAGTGCTTTTCTACTTCTGGATACAACAAAGACCAAATAGGAATCTCTCATATTTGTATTTTGTGCACTAACAATCTTTCAAGCAAGTTCCAGTTGTTTTGGCAGCTTACAGCACGATTTATCTGTGCAGAGAATTCTCTTGTTCAATGGGACATAGAGAGGTTCTGCTGCAAATTCTTTTAGAGGAATTGCAGGGTAAGCAATGGAGATCAGTATCTGATCAGCACTGTAGTAGTTAAAACAGGGAGAGAAAAACAACATTGTTTTGCACTTTGAAACCTGCTTCTAATCAGCTGAGCTACTCCTATGGGGTCAAATAAAAATGATTAGCTTATTAAAAGCATAGTTTTGCTATTTAATAAGCAAAAATGATTGAAAATTCTGTTCCAGATCCTGATAATTTTAGTGTTTCTAGTTAAGCCTACAAAATTGCATTCATTATTAGTGTCTAGATTCATTAACAATTCAATTTATAGATATTAATGCTTATAATGCATGCTTCACTTGCCAAAACTTGAAGAGAAATTGTTTCAATTAGCTTTCATGGATCATGGATCCTACCGGCTGGGTATTTTTAGACAAAAGATACAAACACATCCCCAAGCAATGCTAATGCACAGCTGAGATCCGTATGGAAGGTCAGCTAATAGTTTAAAAGGAAAACCAGTAAATAAATTTTATGTAGAACCGTGGGACAGGAACAGAATCAATCAAATATTTGCAGGTCACACCCCTCCCCTTAAAAACACCACAATTCCCTGGGCTGGATTTATAAAAATAAGCCCTAAGATATAGGCTAGTGACTGGGTTAAGGGATATTTGTCAGGCTGTGATGAAGCATGCCAGCTATGCATGGACCCAAGGCAAACTGCTTCCTTCTCATTTTCATTCAAACTACATAATTAAAGTCAGCAAGGATGCACCAGTGTAGCCATTTGAGAGGACTGTAGCCAAGGAGAGAACTGCGCTCAACACTTAATCTTCTTTCTTTAGGTCTGTTACAGTCAGGGACAACATCCCAAAACCTACACCAACACATGTGTGCTACACCTGCATACTGAAACCCCCCAAGAGGACAGAAAGGAACACCGAGTAGCTGGCCAGGTGGCAGGGTCAGGGATGACGTGCCCACTGCAGTCCCGGTGAGAGCAGGAGGTGCCCGGCGTCACAAGGATGGCACAGCAGGAGCCAAGGGGCACGGGGCCCCTGGCAGCCTTGGCACCCACGGGTTCAGCTGGACACACAGCCAGGAGGGATCGAGCCTGCAGCCTGGATCTCATCAATACAGCAAAGTTACTATAAAATGCTGGCCCTTGAAATTGCCACTACCAAATTACTGCTCCTCCTCCTCTGCTGAGCACTGGAAACAGCAGTTGGGAAGTGCTGGGATTCAGTGCAGCTGATACCTGATGGTATCTGGAGGTACACGTGGTGTTTCTGAAGTCAGTGCAAGTCCCCTCAGCCTGAGAGCAGACTGGATGTTTCTGCTCCCTGACATCTGGCACGACACTGTCAGCTGAGCTGAGCTGAGCCCACAGTCCATACCTGCTCACAGCACCCTGGCTTCTCTCCCATCTGCACATCTCTCTCTGAGACTCAAGAAAAATTGGTATTTCTGCAAACAACTTCAGTTTGTGGCTCTCCTTGCTGAGAACAACTTACACTATATTCCAGGGATATTGAAAATGCTCAGTATTTATCCAAGCAGCCTAACAAAGCATCTTCCAAAAAGCTGGTTTTTGTTTCAGAAGGGTCTGTACAAATCAGCCAAGTGATTTCCTTTGAGTTGGCTTATTTTTGGAGAGCAGAGGTCTGGAAGGTGCTGACCACAGAGGTGTCTCACAGGCATCTCACTGCTGGGCTTGAGCATATCATTTATTCGTAGGGCAGTAGTCAGGCCCCCACAATTCTTTGCCAGTGACGTGAGAGCATGTGCTCAGCTGGAATGTCTCTGCAGTGAAAAGCAATTAAGAAATAGATTTAGAGAAGTAACACCAGCCCTGAAGTTGGCTGGAGCCCAGTCTGCAGAGCAGCAGCATTAGCATGGACCCACTGCCAGTCAAGGCAGCTTTGGGGCCAGCAAACTCAGAGGTTCATCTTGTAAGTAAACACTTTTGGGGAGTTAGGACTTAAGCCAGGGTAACCTTGTTATAATTCAATGAAGGCAAAACCAAATTATTTATCTTCCAGTTGACTTTATCCTAAATTTGATACCAGAGAACAGATCAGTGCTCCATTCATGCTCATACTTTGGCATAGCAGACAGGATGAGGAAGCCACATGGCCACTTACATTTACACCCAGTCTATTGCAGGCCTCAGAATTAATATAGAAAACTCATCTAAGTGACTGTGTTTAATGACATGACACATCCTCAACTGCACCAAGCAATAAGGAACATATGCTCACAGACCTTAACCTGCACTATCCATGTTTAGGTTCAGCATTTTCAGTTTTATAGGTTTTGCAGTCACATAGCCAAATCAATGCTGAAAACACAGGAAAAAATCCTCTAAGTTCTTATTTTTTTGACTATTTTTTTTCCCCCACCACATGAGCAATTTAATAAAGTGAAGTTATTTTTGGCAAAGAGCACTTTTCACCAAGAATTGCTTAAATGCTTTTCTTGAGCCATTTCCTTTTGTCTTCTCTAAATTCAGTGATTGGTTTTACAACCATCAAACTTCTGCAGCTTTAACTCTAAAGTTACACATTCCTCCCCTCTTTACCAAACTCCACATCAATAACTGAGTTAATTTTTGCATTTTATTTTTTGCAGGAGCTGCCTGTACAGGGCAGTGGTTAGAGGCAGGTTGACACGATGAGAGGATGGAAAAGGAACAGCAGATATGGATTAGGAATAGAGTGAATTAAATAGTGGGACACAGGCAAGACAGAAGGAAATGTTAAATGGGCACAAGCCAACAAAACATCTTAATTTTCTCTACCACAAATTAACTTTGCCCTCTTCTTTCCTTCAGCTTTCCATTGTGCTGCCCATTGTGACATCCTCAAACTGCTCTTTGGGTCAGTGACCCTTCTCAGAGGCTGCAGCTGCCATGCTGAGGACAAGCTGCAGGAGGAAGGGCACTTGGGTGTGTTGTCACCAGCTGACAGCAGCAGGGCACACACGAGCTGCACTACCTGGACTTGAGCTGTCGTTTTTGGCACAGTACTCACTGCTCCAGCAGCTGAGAGCAGCCTCTGCAGGAAGCAGGTTCATTCCTTCTGGGGCTGATGGACAGCAAGGCTCCAGACCATGGGTCAAAGGTGAGGAAAATGAACGGGGAAAGGAGGAGGATGATTCCAGAAAAGGTGAGAGTGTCAGATGAGCTGTTAGGAGACACGAAAGTTATTGTGCTCAGGAGCTACTTGTAACTTTAGATCTATCTCTCAAGAGAATTCCTGTGGTGAGCTCAGCAGGTCCCATCCCCATATTTTATGCATTTTAGAAAATGCATTTGGAGTGGGATGCTCCAAATATCCTCACAGGAAAGGTCGATTTTGGTTTGGGAAAAAAAAAAGTTTGCAAGATTTCCATCTTAGCAAAGCTTTGATTCTTACATGAACAGAAATTCCAAGTTTTATATCGTCACAAAGACTGGAAGTTTGCTACTTGCTGGGGAAAAAAAAAAAAACAAAACAATAAACACACCCCCTCAAAACCAAAAACAAACCAACAAGAAAACACACCAAAACAAAACAAAAAGGAGACAGTGATTTGTGGCAGGAATGCCTGGCTGGTCCAATGCCCCCTCTGCCCTCCTCTCACCAGCCCAGCCCAGCGCTGCAGGCTCCTGCTGGTATTTGAACTCAGCCAAAGGAAGCCACTTCCTCATTAAGACATACCCAAATATGGCAATAACATGGAGAGCCAAAAGTAGTAACAGATTTATTATTACCACTATGTGGAAATAATTTTTTTCGCTGTTACTCAATCCAGTTAATTATCCATGCAAAGTAAAGTTATTCCTGGCAGCCACAGAGGCAGAGCTGACTTGGTAATGGCTGGGGATGGAATGGTTGTTATGCAGGAGGAGAAACTAAATAGTTCAGTAAATTAGTCCAAATAGATCCACACTGGGATTGGCCTTTAGAGATTCAAAATACTGAATTCAATGCTTTTAGGCTTATCATACTTTTTATTTAATAGAGCAGTGTCTGATCAGGGACTGCATCATATCCCAAAGACTGTACAAAGAGGTAATTTTTCAGTATGCCCTGAGGGTAACAGGAAGAATTACAGAAAGCTTCAAACCATCCAGCTCCCACAAGCATCCTGCATCCTGGACTTTCACTAGAGCACAATGCACAGCCAGTGAGGAATGCTGGTGGTTCCTGAATACTTGAAAGGGTGTTACAGCACACCACCGAGTGCTTCAGTGGTGTCTGATGTCCTTGAGGGCAGTAAAAAGCTGAGAGTGCAGCACCACCTCTGTCAGCAGCCTCAGCACAGCTCAGCCTGCAGCACCTTGAACTCTGGCTCCCAAGGCATTCTGGAAGCACTCTGCCTGCACTTGGAGCTTATTTGCCCTAAGAAGTGTCCCCAGTCAAGTTTTACTTCGTGGGAAAAAAAACAAACAATAAGAAACCAACACTAAACACAAAATGCCACATTCCCTTTGACAATGGGAAAGGGGGAAAAAATGAAGCCATAGAGTGGAAAAATCCCAAAATCTACAGAAAACAAGAGCTGAAAGTGAAGAAAACCACATAATTTATTCAAAAAATTTATTTGAACTGTCCACAGGCACAGTGATTGTATAAACACTAAACAACAGGAACATAAATGAACACTATGGGAAAAGAAACTGCTGACAGTTTTACTGCAGGAAGGACAGACCACCAAGAACAGTCTGACTCAAACACCCAGCACTGGTTCCCACACCAGAGCTGTTTGTGTTGGCTCCAGCACCCAGTTCCAAGCAGAACAGTAAGAACATGCATTCTGCTGATGTTGGAATAACCCCTGCCAACAAATTGATCCCCCAGCAGCCAGGCTGTAGATGGGCTGAGATAAATAAGTGAGAGAGACCAAGAAAGTAAAATGAAAAGACACTCAGCACTTCTCTTCCAGCATCAGTGTTCAGTGGGAGCTCTGTTTCCCTTCTTTAAAATGGATTACTTCTTCCCCCCAATCCAGGAAAAGCATAACCCAAAAGGGCATATGTGATGTACATGCAAGGGAGACATGGCTGCCCCAGAAACAGAGATTCCACAGATGGTAACCCAGAGGACAGTCTCAATCAAGCACATCTCTAAATAAGGTCTGGGAGGCACTTTCTGAAGAAGAGCCACATGAATCCCAAGCAGGCAATTCCAGCTGTTGGCTGGACCCCTGGCCAGCAGCCTCCTGCATTCACCTGGCCCCCTGCTAGCCCAGAAGCTGCCTCACACAGGTGCCTGCACTGCAACCAACAGCTCCAAACCAGTGCCACTGTTCTCAAACTGCCCAGGGAGCAAACCTGCAGAAAACATGAATGGAATTGGTCACAAAAAATAACATTACACTTCTTCCTAGAAGATACAGCTCCATTCTCCCAGTAGGAAGTCACTTAGCATGGAGGACAACACTAACTGCTGACCATTGTTTTCAGATACCTTAATTCTTTTCTTTCTCACGCAGTGCGCTGGTTTGGTACATGAGCTCTTCAGGATGTGTGCACACCATGCCACAAATGCAAAGAAAACAGAGTGAATAATTAAAAATACAGTAAATTTATAATTGCTTTAAACTGCCATGCCCCACTATAGCCTGTTTCCTGAAGAGATTTCATACTTTCACTATTTTCAGCCTTTTAAAGACTCTTAATATTAAATGGAGCTCTGTACCTTTAGTTGTCATTTTCCATCTTGCACAAGTAAACCTTTCCCACAGCATCTTTTTAAGTTATAAATGAAATACCCAACTATTTTCTTTTTCCCACAGATGAGAACATTAAAACATTGACATTTTAATCTGTTTGATACAAGAATGAGTTGTGTCAGCACGCTGCTTCCAGCTACAACAACAGAAAACCCAAGTTTAATTAAAGACAGAGTGAAGAAGCTGCATGGTGGTGTCTGAACCAGGGATGTACAGCAGATCCTTGCTTGCTCACCATTTTGGGCTCAGGTTCCTCTCTGGGCAACTGCTGGCCAGGCAGGCATGAGGCTTGCAGATGTTGCAGCTGTGCATCAGGGTTCAAACATGTCATCCCCTCTAGCTGGTTGCAATAATCTGAGGACTCTAATAGCTGTTTTCTTCTTTCTTCACTTCCCTCTTCCCTTTCAGTGCCTGGAGCAGCTCTGTGGCAGTGAGTACCAGTGCCAGTCCCAAGCAGTGTCGTGCTCTGGTCACACTGAACACAGCATGGCACCATCCCATGGAGCAGAAACACACCAAGATCCCAGACCTTTACCACCAAAGACCATAACCTGTAAATGCCCAAGTTCCACCCCCAAGCACCCCAGCTCTGACATCCTGGCTGCAGCAGCATCTGGGAAGAGCTGTCAGAAATCCAGATTAACTAGAGAGGATTTCTCCATTACTGTGTGTTAATCAAAAAACATCAGCCCCAGAGGCTCCAGACACTGGTATAGACTCTGAAGCAATGAAGAAGACTTCACAGAAAGCATTCTCTCTGCATCCCCAAGAATCAATAATCCACTTGTACAGTTCACTTGGATTCTACTTTTAAAACTGTTTTTACAGATTACCAGAGAGAACAGTTTTCCTTCCTAACATACACCTTAGAGAAGAGCTTGCAGAAAGAAGCAAAAAACTATTATAAATAAACAGCAAATAGCACAAACTAATAAAATCATATATTTATTAATTCCTTAGCATTCCAGAGAAGCAGCAGATAATATTTGACAGAAGACACGTCCTGCAACAAGTGCAGTCTTGTGCCAAGAGCAGAGCTGGTCTTTCTGCAGTGTTTGCTCTCACTGGCATCTGCTCTATCCCATGGGCTGGCACCACAGCCACAGAGCCAGTGGTCACAGCTGAGAAGCATCACTGTCCTCCTGGCATAGGAAAGTATTTTACAAAAACCTTCAAAAATCTGATGTCAAGATACTTTACATGACCCTGTAGATACTTCATTAAAAAGCCAAACTCTACAGCACAGAAACAAGTAGGATTGCTGTTCTTGTACGACTGCATTTCAAAGAGAATCCTTTTCAAGAGGGTAACAGAAAAAAAGACATTTAATAGCAAATTTTATGAGAGAAGGATAAAAACCAGGTAGTTCAACAGTTCCTGAAATCCCAGTGGTGGTCAATAAATCGACTTCTGCTTCACATTATATGAAGAGGCTGTACTTAGCAAATCACTGTGTAAGCTGCCTCAATAACAGCAATCCTGCTATCAAGTTTAGCTGCAATGAGTCCAACAAAGAAATTAATTTCTTAGATTACAAGAAAAGGTTATCTAGAACTGGGAAAACACATGAGACAAAGATTTCCACTAATAAAACAAATATCAGAGTCAGAGCTGAATTTGAAGCTTTTTTTCTCTGAAAGATTTGAAATCCCTGTAGCCCAAACACCAAAGCTACAAAGAAAACAAAGAAAAGATCCTGCAACCTGCCCTGCTAAAAACAAGAGGAGAGCAGAACAAACCACAGCTCTTTTCAGTACGTGAGTTAATCCCTCAGCTCCATGCACACTGTTCCTTGAGCGAGACCCAGAACAAGAAAATACACTGCAACTCAAGTTCCAGACTTAAACCTCCCTTTGATCTACCAGCTAAATTACTCCCCAAAACTTCAGTAGAACATGATTTCCAGAATTCAGAACATGCCCTTTTCACAAATACATTCCACAGGTATCAATCATCCATCTTATTTTCCAGTTATCAACTTTTTCCACTAATATTTCCACAAAAGGACACTACTTTCCTTTATCCTACCCTTTATTCCTCTCACTGTAATATAGACTCTTCTGTTATTGCTCTCATTTCACAATCCTCATACTTGTCTATGCACATCAAGTGAGCAAACTGACCTGACTTATCCACATGGCCACAGGAAGTCAGCCAAAAACATGAGACAATGCAGAGGTTGGATTTTGAGGGTCATTATATAAAAAATGTCTGTCTCTGCTGCCCAAAGATCTGCCCCCACCAGTTCTTAGAGCAGCTCCATCCATCCAACATTCAGGAACTCCATGATCACATCACACAACTGGCATCTGTGCTGATGGCTTGGTGACAATACTGCACTAGCAGAATCCATTTCTAGAGATTTGGGGTTGCTTGTAAAAGTTTCTTGAATTTCTCTATTTCACAGCTGCACAGATTAACATCAAGTTTTAATCAGTTCCAAACCAAAGCCATGTAATTCACCTGAAATAATACCAGGAAAAGATTTAGACTGTCAGCTTCTGTCCCACATCCATTTAACCTCAGCTGCCCAAAGCAGCAACAAGTCACAATCACCTCTAGTGCTGCTGTTATGGCTGGTTAAGCAGGGGACCTCCAGGAACCTCTGGAAAGGATTCCTGCAAGTCCCACAGGAAGACAGATGACTCTGCTAGGACAGTTATATCTTCAGTGAGTGGCTTGAAGTAGGTCAAATGGGGAAGAGTTAAGATCTAGGTTTCAATTTCCATAGTGATTAGAAGAAAGAGCTTGTCTGGGGAGCTGCTTGGACTATTAATGCTAATTTTTTGTATTCTTTGGGAAACAGGCTATTTGAGAGGACAGAGAGAAACAAAAACTGGGAGGGTAGGGTGGTTTTGTTAGGGCACTGCTGTGTTCCTTTTTTTTTTTCCAGATTTGGTGACATGAGTAGCTACAATCTTGTCTATGTGACACTGATGGCAAAGCAACAGAATGGCCAATACAAGACTCTGGCTAGAAAAAAAAATGGAGAGGGTAATATAGCATTAGTGACATGAATTTTCAGAAAATATATTCTTGCACTAGCATGGTTTTTAATTAAATGCTTATTGCTAATTAATAGCACAGACATAGCAGGTTTTGTATGGCAGTTGACTTGATGCAAAATGACATTTGATTAAGAAAATCAAAATCAACATGACACATCAAGCGGGCTAGAGACTGATAGGCCTCAGAATGTAATTGCAGATAAGGCCAAATACTAAATAAATGTTTCCAGCTTATAGCAATTAAATATCAACACAAAAGAAAACAGTTTCTCTTATCCCACCCTCAAGAGCTTGACCCTGTGTTATGCAGCAGTTTTGTCTATGCTCTGAAAAAAAAGCACAAGATGATTACTGAACAAATTTACAGATTAGAGCAATGAAAACAAGGATCAGTAGTAGAAAGCAATTTAGTTTGCCAGATGAAGAGTGGAGCAAAGATCACCATTTTTAATACAGCTAAATGTAAGAAAACATGCCTAAGCCCCACTTCCATGCTGGCAGCCTCTCCTGAAAGCAGGTAATCTGAAAGGTCACTGTAGAAAAACATTTATAGGGAGCTTCAAGGGAGATACTGTGGGTAAATAGGGCCATGGAGATCATTTTGCTTTCATATTTCTTCCAAAGCTAAAACTACACAAGTGAGGCTACAGAAAACAGTTGATAGCAGCTGGTGACATAAACTCACACTATTAAAAAGCCAAACCAACCACTCCCCTAGAAAGCTGCCAAAAGTTTGATTGAAACAGAAGTAAGGAAGTATTTGGGCATCTCATGCCTTCCTTGAAGGTCAAAATGGACTAAACTCAGGTATCTCAGAGACAGCTAGGAAGCAAGTGAGACAAATGCCAATTCTACTCACAGTTCTCCAAGCAACATCCTCATGTGCGAAATACAAGCATCCAAGCTCTCCTGCTTCTTCCTTTCATACCTTGTCTTTGCAGAATATGCAGAGCATTAATATTTATGAACTTAAAGGGAGCTACTCACACATGGTGAAACTAAACATCTTGCTTTCTTCAGCAATTAAATCCCACTGCTGCACGTCACAGCTTTTTTCACCTGAGGTATAGAAGTGCCAGGTAATGCTGTGACCTCACTCACCTGTTACAAAACCTCTCAGCAAGCATTCTGCAATCCCCTGGCAGGTGACAATCCCATGACAGGGCATGGCCCATACCAACTGCACCCAGAACCTCTGCTGCTTTGGTCTGGTCATGAATATATAGAAAGGAGGGGAAGACAAAGCCTAGAGAGCAATTTATCCTGGATCTCTTTACAGCAGAACTCATCTCACCATTCTCGGCTCTTTCAGTTTTATTCCTCCATCTTTATATAAGTAGTATTTAGAACATCACACGCAGCTAAACAACTGAAATTCTGAAACACAAAAGCTCAACAAACATACATACAAAGCACAGGAGGACACGTGAAAGCGTGGCAGAGCTGAGGAATTACAGCTCTGCCTCGCAATTCCCTGCCTGGCTTCTCAGTTCCCACCTGACAGCACCTGTACATCTGTGCTGAGCAGTGCAGCTGAGATTCTGGCCAGGTACAACAGTCCTTCAGCAGCTGTGATTAATCACGAGCTCTGACACAAGATCTTTTAACCACACTAAGGGGAGATTTCTGCCACAAGAAGTGTTACACCACAGGACCACCTCAGTCACCTTCAAGCCAAGTTTCTCCCAGCAGAGCCTACCTGCCCGTAAGCCAGGACCCAGATGCACTGGAGAGATTTGTGGTTTCCCTACCTGCCACCTGCCTCCTTCCAGCATCAATGCATAGCTTCAAAGTCCAAAGGGACACTCAAAAGAAAGCTGGAGGGACAGAAAGGAACTCATGTCAAAACAAACAAATAGCTTTCAAGTGATTTGGGACTCTAAAAATGAGGGGTTGTGTTTTTAGCCTGCATACAAGCAGCTCTAGGTGCTTTTCCTTTGTCCCCATGACAGTAGGTAAGTGAACACACCTGCCTCACCTCACACCCTGCTGATGGTAAACACGAGGTCTTGCATTCAGGTTACAATGTGGAGTTACTTCAGAGCAGCCCTGTGCCAAAATAGCACATTTCTGAGGGATGCAAAGGTATTCAATAAAAAGCTTTTAAAGGCATATTTTTAAACTTGCAGCAGGAAAGCTTTTCTGTGTCAAGACAGTAATTCTTTTAACAGCATTGATCAAAACGTCATTCTTTTATGAGTGTACAATACCTTTTAATGGCATACAACAAACCATTAGGGTTCTACACCTCCGTGCAGCACAGAGCTTACTGGAAAATCAGCAACACTGGCCAAGAGATAGCCGCTGGGTTTTAAGCCTCTCATAAGGCAGAGTTTCTTCCATTCTCTGCTGCACCCAAATACCCACAAGTGAAGTGGTGTCAAAAAATTAAGTCAAACTTCTCACCACTTTCACCACAGCTTTTTTCCCCACATATTTTCCCCCAAAAATGCCTCTCATAAACACAGCAAATATTCTGGCTTTCTAAACTGGGATTTTATCACCAGTGTCTATTCAGGCTCTTTCTTTTTCTCAGCAGTGATCACACTTAGCCCAAGACAGCACTGACTGAGGAATTGGAGGGGGATGAATTGAACAAAATGGGTTTGATTTTCAGAAATGGGATGAAGTGCCACTTGCCCTTTCCTAACACTGAAGTCTGGGGCAGAATCCATCTACAAATCATCTAGTACTTTTTAAGTGCTCCAGGCCTCCAAAGGGCGAGAGCACTGGTGATTGCATTTGCTCTGCTTGAATGGAAGACCAGCATGGGCTTTCTGTATGTATTCAGCACTTTACAGTCTGAGTTTAGTTACAAATATCAACAGGAAAGGGAATGATTTCCATCAACCCACCTGCAAGGCTTCTCCTGTCAAGGACAAGAGAATATTTATGGGATTTAATCATCACTGTTAACTGAGCAATGGCAGCAGCAAAAGAGCTGTATTTCACTCTCTGAAATACTTCTGGATATCAAGCAAGATCTCAGCTGCTCCTGGAAGTGTAAAGCCATCAGTATAAACAAATGAAAAAACAATTCCTAATAAAACACAAGGTAAAACTATAAATCAAAGACAGGAAAACTAACTAGAAAAATGAGACAGAAAAAAATTGAGGTTCTAAACTCAAAATCTGGAATGAAATTAACTTCAGTTAAGAAAAGTTTGAGAGGCTGGTTATGTCTCTTACATGCTCAGAAGCAGCTTTGTGCCTCTGACTTCCAGTTATGACATGTTGCTGTAAGTTTTCTCAGTTCCATCTAAAATTTAAAAATCAAAGTTAATTTTTTCCTATAGGGCAATCTTTAGAAACATACACAAATTCAACTCAAACAGGACAATCCATGCTCCAGAAGATGTCATTGTCTCAGTCAGAAAACCACAAAGCCAATGATGCTTACATCTTCCCAGCATTCATTAATATATTAAACATATGGTCAGACCATATGTTTGGAGGTCACCCTCCAAAAACCAGGACTACGTCACATGATCCAACTAATAACCCAGACCAAAACCTGGTCAGAGACAGAATTTCATAGTTATCAAAGAAGGATTTCTCACTATCACATACCAGGAGAGTTCAGAGTTGTTCCTTCATGGTTGTTGTAGTCAAAAGAGTGAATAAACATTCAAGCACATGTTCTGGATTTTTTAAACACACAGGCGATTTTCTAGGTTATCCAAAGTATATCAACTAAAAGAGCAATTAATTTCTTGTTGACCTACACTACATTCTGTGCAATAAACATTGTGGTAGCATAGAAAAATTGTTCCTGTCTTTCCCTCCCTACCCTTACAGCTTGATTCAATAAAAGCAACTATTTCTTTATCTCATCAGTGATGTGGAAATAAACTAAGGTCATAAATAAATTAAGGAGGTCAAACAGGACCAACACAAGCAGGAACCCCACTCACTGAGCACTTCAGGCCTACCAGATCAGTGTTTCACTTTAAATCTCCACCGCTGAAGGCTTTTAATAACAGGTTTATCATAGTTTGTCAGAAACTAGAGATGCATTTGCTCCCACTTTTCAGCAAGGAATCAGACCAGATGATGTTTCCTAATGACTTTGCAGCACAACCTGCCTGGAGAAAGTTTTGCACCGGGTGTTACGAGGCATGGCCGCCGTGACCTACAGAGCTTCGCCTCAGCCTCGCCCTGCCCTTCAGAGAGTCCAGGAACTGCTCAGCTGCACAGCGGCCTCCCAAGCACTAACCTGCTCCGTAGTTTGGCAGGTACCAGGCTTTTCCTGCAACGCCGAGTCTCGTCCATCACCCACCCGGAACGGCAACGGAGGAGCCGGCGGGAGCGGTGCGGCCCGTCCCGGCTGGGAGAGGGCGGCCGGGAAGGGAGCCTTGCCTGCCCCCCGGCCCTCTGGAGAGGAGGGAGGCCGGGTGGGAGCTCCTCCGCCAGCGCCGGCCTGGGCTGCCCGGCGGGGACACGGCGGGGACACGGCGCGGACACGGCACCCGGAGCGCGCCCCGAGCCCCGCCAGAGGCGGCAGCGCCGTTCGAACGGCCCGCCAGCCCCGCCCCGCCCCTGACTGACGGGGCTCTCGTCCAACCCCGAGGCAGGGGAGGGTAAGCCCCGCCCCCACAATCACCAATCAACGCTCGGCAAGGGCGGGGCGCAGCCGCCTGCGCACGCGGGAGGCCTCGCGAGCCCGCGGGGTCCCGCGGACGTTGATTAACGTAAGGACTGTCCAATAGAAGCTCGGCTTCCCGCCCCTGCTGGGCGTCGATTGGACACTGGGGAAGGGGCGGGGCGCTCGAGCGGCGCCGGGGGCGTTGCCATGGGGACGGGCGGGCCGGAGCTCCCGGGCCCCGCAGGCCCCGCGG
>VZTT01057361.1:0-13691 GCA_013400855.1 Buphagus erythrorhynchus
CTCATACACTGGGAAAAATACCACTCAAGTCAGTAAAGTTACACTTTTTTGGATCTTTAAAACCTAAAGAAGAAAACCAGTACTCAGCATTTATTCCGAAAAATCATCCCAAACAGCAGGAACAGTTCCACCTCACAACCAACCCCATAAAACACCACACCCAAAAAAACCAACCCCATTCCAATAATCCCATCACCACTTCAGAGCCAGTCCTTGAAGGAGCAGAGATCTGCCTGTTATTTAGCAGACACTATAAAAATACAACCTGGCATCAGCTGTATTAATAAAAGCGATGTCAGTGGGCAGAACTCCCTCTTTGGTGCAAATCTGCAGGACACAGACAGAGCAGATTATTCCACATTATTCCTCTTAGTGTAAACTGGGGAATGGTGACCTTAGATGAGGTGTGGTTCCAGGTGTACAGGCAAAGGAAAGGATGAACACACCTCCTACCACTAGTTCATGGCTGATAAAAATCCAAACACAGAGGTTGGGACTTTTGGCTGATCCAAGTGATCCTGGAGAGGTTTGGTGTGCTGCCAAGGGCCCCCCTGCCATTCACACCCATGTGAGGGAGGAAGGAGAACTGCTGCCTCCAGAGGCTTTGGGACAAGGAGGGCAATAAATCAATTCAATTGTACTGGACTTGAAACACACACATTGCACATTAAATTGTACTGGACTTGAAACACAGAGATTGCCAAGGAGAAACCATGGCAGCAATGATCCCAGTAAAGCCTCTGGAGGAACGAGATACTTATCCAGCTCTGCAGATTACCAGAGGATGGAACCAAAAGGACATGGGAATGTCACTAAGAGCATTTCAGAAGAGCTTTTTGATATGGGCAGTGGGAAAATGAAACACAAACTCATTCTGGCCATTGTCATTTGCAATCACAGAGTAAGAAAAGGTTAAAGTAAAAAGAGAGCAAACTGTTTCTTTATGAGGAAATATGGAAATCTTTCTCTTATGTCCACATTCCATGGAGAGTCCATGAACAAGGTGAACTTATTAACTCACTGCATACATGAGAATTATATTGTAGAGAAAGGTGACACCAAGCATGCATGTGTCAAGCAGGAGGAAAAAATTGAGGAAAATCTCACATAGACTGGAAACAAGGACAATGTACAAAGATAAAGTAGCAGTGAAAAAAAGGAATATACTAACTAAGCTTATATATGAAACAAAAATGATGGAAAGTTAATTTTAAGTGGAATTACATGACAGGAGTAAGAATCAAGTTACTCTTCAATTCCTTTCTTTCCACTTTCTGTTTAAGACAGCCCACAAGTGGCCACAATGAGACTGGAGAACGTAAAAGGCACCTGCTGACAAAAGGTCTTTTATTTTACTCTTACAGAGTTAAAAGAAGAGAGCACTCAGTAGTTAAAGAAGGTCCAATTAAAATTCACAGAGCTATTGATCTTAGCCCTGCTCCAGTGAACCCTCTTTCTGCTTCTTGCTCATAAACAAGATGACATAGAAAAGAACTATTGATTTTCATACGATATCTTTAGGAGACATTTTCTTAGAATCTTAAAATTGCATCAAGTGTTCGTAAAACAAATAGACTTAATGTGGTCACATCTGGCAGACAGCACAACCCATTTGCCAATTATTTTACATGGGGAGATAAACCAGACAGATGGGTTCTACTTAACACAAACTCAAGTTTTGCACCTGGAAATCAACACACATCATCATTCCATATCCTCTTGTATGTGACAGGACAACAACTCTGTACCCCAAATAAGTGCAGGCTGCTGGAAACCCCCAGCTGGCACCTCTTGTGAGCCACAGGAGGCTGAAGCTCTCTGAACACAGCCAGGGCCACAGAGAAATGCTCCCCAAGCTCTGCAAGGCTGCTGGGGTAGCACCTCACCTTCTCCATCACCAGCTGTAAATATCAACCTGCAAAATGAACTGCTCACTTGGGCACCAACTGGCAACACTTTTAGGCAGCAAATTATGAAATAGCTGAGCTGAAGTTTAATATTTGAGTGGAAAAAAGGCAGTTAAAACACAAGCACCAGAGAAAACACAGATGTCAGAGTGCCTCTGCTAAAGAGCTTAGGCAACAACTGACTGTGCCCAGAGAGTTCTGGATGAGGTCAAAGCCCAGGCCCTTACCCTGACATCACCTCCCAACAAGTTCTGGGTCCCAGTGCCCACAGTGGTAATCCCAGAAATTGTATTTGTCAGCATTAGAAGAGGCAGGAATGCTCCTCCCTCCCTCCTCAGCCCAGCAGCCTTTTCTGTCAGGTTGGGTCACAACCATACACCGACCTGCCATTCTTGAACTGTACCTACAGGACAGAAGCACACCTGGGTGGGATAAACATTATCCCACTGGGATTACCATTTCCTCACCTGGCAAAGGGCAGGAGCTGAGGTTGTTCAGATGAGAGGCACTAAAACTGCTGCTTTTACTACTGCCCTGCCAGTCAAGAAACTCATTACATAAACCAGGCAGCCAAAAATCAGTAATTGTGCAAATCTTGGCTTTCTTACCTACTTATTTACAACCTGATGTAAAACTGATCATGCCTAGATACAAGAGTCACTCTATACACAAGCATGTCTAAACTAATGTATTTGATAAATATTATGTACCTTTCATTGGACTGAATTTTGAATATGGGACAACATACTGGTAATAGCAAGCCTAAGAGAGCAACAAAGACCATTCAGGGTATATAACTAATGTTCTACTTGCAGGAATAAGAAGTAGAAAAATAGTCCAAGGAGTCCTTTTATCCTTAATAGTTTTGTTCTTGTAAAACAGGGGAAAAAAAGCCACACAAGCAATGGCAGATTACTTTGACAGAATTATTTTGTGATCTCCTGTTTTTAAGCAGAGACCACTTCAAAACAATAATTTGCTTCAGGGATTTGTTTAAAGCTGAGCAGGTTCCTACACAGTTTCCTTTCAAGACAGAGACTAAGTTGTGGACTGTTTCAATTCCCCTTTCCTTGTCATCTTGCTCCATATAGTATAAATAATTACAGAACTTGCCTATAAACAAATCAAAAATACTCCTAAGCCTCTGCTTTCTGCTGTCCTAGTGATTTCCCTCGAAGGCAGTATATAGCCTGATTCCTACCACCAAAATTCATTTGGAAGGGATGTCCCTACTGACAGGTTTTTATCTAGCCTTGAGCCAGCACCTACCCTTGGGGCTCCCTACTGCCAGGAAGTTCCCAACCCCAACCTTGCCTCTTGCCAAAACAGGACTTTGTAATTTTTTGTTTGAGCCAGTACAGACAGAGGGAAGAACACATGAGACAGTTCAGTTTTCAGAATCCATTCACTCTCCCACCTCCAGGCTTCATTTCTGGACAGTCTTCCCCAGCCACACTCACAACTCATCTGTCCTACAGCCCTACTGACCTGCCAGACAGGTAATTTACTGCTCCTCAGGTAAAACTGTACCTAGCTGGAGTTATTTCATGAGTGTTTCCATTGCTGGCTCTGGGAAATCTTTTTGGGGTATCAAAAGCTTTACTAAAATTACTGCCACTCTTTCTCCTGTAACAAAGTCCTGTTTTTCTCCTTAGAAGGAAGTCAAGTGTGTTTACCAAGGACAAATTGTGTCAGTGTGGGCTTCTACCTCCTTGTCTTATCAGTGCTGGCAAGAAGATTAATTCTTAAGTTCTTTGGTTTCATTTACACTCATAGTTAATTTGATATAATAGACTTGTACTTGATCCCTGCACATTCCACTCAACCCCAGAGCAATAGGAAGATGTAATGCCTGTGCATTGACAAAACAGCTTAATGACCTCAACTAAGATAGAAACCAGGAGCCATATACCTTACACCTTTACACCTTTCTGATTACAGAAATACTTCAGCTAAAAGCAGAAGAGCAGCTCCCAGCACAGGAGCAGCTTAGGATGGCTGCATTTCCTGAAAGAAAACAGCCAGAAACCTATAAGCAATTAAATCTTCAGGCCAAACAGTTGAATTCAGCATTAACCCCATTTACATTGCAAACCAGTGCCACCTCCCAGGACCCCCCCTTGAAAACCAGTAAGAGTAACTGTCCTTTCCTTTACTACTCACAGCTGAGGGCATGATAAAGGGCAAAAGGAGGGCATGTTGAGAGAACGTGGGAAAAGTGGAAAAACTATTTGTTAGTGTCTGCCTGACTCTACCAGGTGCAGCTAAGAGAGCAGGAAAGGTGTAACAGGCATTATTAAATGCTGTCAGTTGAGAAGTACACACTGTTTACACAGACATCCTCCAATTTCATACTGCAACTTTTAGGCTCTATTTTGATAATGTGAACTAATACTTTCTGCAGACTGAAGCTTTGAAACATATTTAAGTGTAAAAAATTGCACTCAACAGCAAACTCTCCAACAGAAAAATTATATAACTCAATGGTCATTTTCTCAATGTAGTTTGTGCTGGTTTCTCTTATCAATATAGAAGTAAAAACTGTGTTTAATGAAACAAATTGAAGATTTTTCAATTTCTCAGATTAGGAAAAAAGTAGCTTAACACAAATAAAAAAGGCAAAAATCTCAGCCCAGGAACTCAGTAGCAAATCCCTGAGATTTCCACTCTCACTGTGATAGAGAAGATGTGGACTAAACCCTGCATGGGTAGGAATCCTAAATTGCAAAAAAGGTGTGAAGAAAGACCACGTGCTATGTGAAGCCAGCTGCTTTCCAGGCTTGTCTTTCCCTCTCAGTACCTGAGGAATGTTTTACAGCCTGGAGACTCTGGAACATCCACCACTGCTTTATTCAAGCTGCAGCAGAAGCACACACCCCCAGGAACCCAGAGCAGCGCTCACAGGAGGCTCTGGGACACTGTTAACTCCTGTGACCCCAGACCTGCTTTGCTGCAGCCAGCAGGGTTCTCTGTGCCCCAAGAGCAGTGCTGAGAGCACACCTCAGGCTCAGAGCCTGCCTGTGTGCATGAAGCCCATGGCTGCAACTCCAGGCCCTGCTCTTGGGCAGCTCTGGCACATTTCCCAGCAGCAAGGTTTGCTCTGCAGATGATGTGGGAGTATGGATGGTCAGCAACGTTCTGCTGTCCTGCTCCTGTGTAACACTGGTTACAGCTCCTGTTACAGCTGCAGTGTGAGCCCCAGGACTGGAACACTGACATTCACAGACCTCCTCACATTCACACAGTGCAACCTTACCAAAGGACTTTGCCATTGCTGTGCCTGCTGTTCATCACCAACCCTCACTCACCACCTCCACATATGAAGGTGCTCTCTCTTCCCTCACAGTTTGCCCAAACAGCAAATAACCACAGCACAGACTGCAGGGATTCAGCTCCAGAGCCAAGAAGTGTATTTTTCTATCCTTAATATTTGTTTAACAAAACATTTCAGGTGGAATTCAGCACTTGATTCTCTCTTTCAAATACAGATTTCTCCAGCCATCACTCCTTAAAGCAGACAAACAGAATACTGTTAAGCTCCTCTGAATATACCAAAATGAAGATTTCAGGAATATAAAGCAAATAGCTACAACATCACTACAGAGCCAATACCTGCTGCATTCAGAAATAAACTAGGTATTAAAAATCACACATGCAGGAAGATTCAGCAAAGACTGATAATGTAAGGTACAAGTCTGTGATTTTCAGAACCAGAACAACAGTGTCATCCAGTATGAGCTGGCACAGCTTAGCTGGCATCCAAAGTACATTTCAACTGAAACACAGTGAAATGCAATGGCATGACACAAATGCAGAAAATAATGGTATTAGCAATGCTCAGATACAGCCAAGGCTTATCCTTTCTACTCTCTTAGATACACATCTCACCTTCTGTAGGCATTCTCTCAAGATAAGCATAAAAATGTATCACCTTCCTCATTCCAACTATGCAGCTTGAAAGAGAAAAAAATGAGGATGGCACAGAGTAGAATGTGCATAAACTTCTTACGCTTCACTGCACGATCCAGATTTGTCAGATGTGAAAGACCACTGCCACCATCTGGTGCCTTCCAAGTCTTGAATCTCTCTAATCTAAAAAGAATTCAGCCCTTTTCAAATTCAATACAGAAAAGAGGGCAGTGGAAGAGAGGCAGTTCTGAACAATAGATCAGGAGGCTTAAAAATCCCTTTCAGCGCAGCTGCTGCAAAAGGAGGCCAATACATTGAAGGAGCAAAACACAAATATTGGAGGTGGAGAAGGATCGAAATAATAAAATAAACAAGTAAGGTCTTGTCAAAGAAAAAAGGCTAAGATTTAGAAAAAACTAAGACCATGATTCAAATCATATCCATAAACATCTAAGGAGTTATGAACTTTTAACAATATTTTTCCAAGCATTGCTCACAAGAAGGTTGAGAATCATCCAAACAAAGCATTAGCTATTCTTACGAGCTTCACACATAAGAAAAAAAACCCAATCACAATTCAAAAGTTCTTATTTTTCTTCAGTTATTACTCTCAGAAAAAAAAATTCATTTCCTGGTCCTGTACTCAATTTAAGAGTTTTTCCTAAGAACCAGATAAGCATCTTGCTTTTCAGACTGTTTTATATGTCTTCCAACTGATTGTACGTTGCATTTGAGGATGTTTGGGAACCCTCTGGGATAATCCCACTCATACCATTCCTGAGGTCAGGTCAGGGAACACGACAGCATTCATTACTATTTCCTCCCTCCCTTCTTCAAATGGATCCTTGAAGAGGGAGCTATGTGGGAAACACTCACAGATGCCCCAGTTCCCTATCACACAGACCCCACATTTCCATCTCCAACCTGCCATTCCCCTCTCCTGCCTTCTGTGGCTCACCCTGCCCAAACAGTTGCAAGGGTCCAGCAAGTACCCGGGGTTTCGCTCAGCTAACAACAGAAACACTCTCCAATTCTTTGCAAGTGCCTAATAGAAGCTGTCAATCTGAATATTAGACATGGATAAAGTTAACAGGCAAAACTGAGAACAGGCACATACACAGCCAATTATATTCAGCTCTGGTTAATGGAAATCCAGGCACCTTAACATTCAAAGCACAGACACATTCACTTTTCCATCTACCTTGTAGTGATAACTGCACAAGCTGCAGCTTCAGAGCCTCCAGCAGGACACACAACTCGTGCCACAGCAGAAGTCCTTGCAGCTCCCAGAGGTGCAGACCCTGCCCAATTAACCAGCAGTCCATTTGCAAAGCCATCAATCCACAGGAACTCCTTATGGTTGTGGGTTTTGTCATCCTGGCTCTACTCTTCAGATTCCCTCCTGGAGGCAGCCTGAAACATTCTGACACAAAGCTGTAAGGATGAATTACTGGGTGGATGTTGAAAATACAGCTTTGCATTAATTATTCATAATCATGGCAAAATATTTCCCATATTCATAACTTAGTAAATTACTAATTTAGGTGCATGTAAATCCGAAGATGATGATTCACACAGCAGCCCACATGATGTAGTGCTTAATCACTCCTTGGAAGTTCAGACAGACACCTGTCCCATGAAGTTCTCACAAGAGCAATTCCTAAACTGCAACAAGTTTATAGCTAAGTAACACAATGAATCTATATTCATATCAGAACAGTTGGATCCATCTCTGTCATCTCTGCCCAGCAGCATCATTTAATTGCTTTCCACTGCTCACTTCTCATTGGGCCAGCTTCATTAAAAGAGTGGTTTATGTAAGCAGATTTTTAAAGCATTAGCTTCTAAAAAGCCTAAAATTGGATAATGATAAATGGAGATTCACATATATCATACATGCTGTAATTGCTATGCCAGAGTAACAGAGTGGTGTTTATTAATCTGCACATTTGAAAGGCAGAAATAAGCAGTATTTATTGACATCATCTGTTAGTAGGTATTGGCAGTCTCAAAAACATCTAGTGAAAATCTAAAGCACTGCTCAGGTAAATGGAAACATTCTGGGTCTACCAAAGAAAGATCTGAAGCCCGAAGCAGTAATCTGAGGATACTTTCCCTCCCAATGCCATCTAAGGGTTTTGTTATATATTAGCTCCTAGGAAGTTTACTCTTTGAGCAAAAGGCAAATAATTCCAAGACCTAGACAAGATGTATCTTACAAAAATTTGATTTTCTTTTCCCCAAAACTACAAAGCACTGTCTTTCTTTTATACATGACATTCAGGTTTTTGCTATTTCAGAGGCAGGGTTAGGCAAGTCCTAGGTCCATAACACTCAGGACCTACTTCATGGTTTTCATAATAGAAGAAACAAGTTTTTTACAGTCTGAAAAATCGTGCACATGAACAACTTCCCCAAGGAGCTGGCAGAGACCATTACTGGCAGTTTTTAAGAAATGACTGGACAAAGGGCAAGATACTGTCTCCTAGCTTCCCTTTCCACAAAAGCTGGGGCAGATGATCTCCAAGGTTCCTTCAAACTTGGGCTTTTCTATGACGATTCTATGACTTCTGGCACAGTGTCCACAGCACAATCCAAGAGCCAGGAACTATCCTTTTTTATGAAAAAGGGCTTATCACTTTCCCTGCTGTCTGGCTAAGTCCTTCACACAGGAGCTCCAGCACGTTATTCCTTGTCCTTGGACATGAGGAGGGGAGTGGATCATCACTCAGAGCTCCACAAATTTCTCTTGCTTTGGAGAGCTGATGTCTTCTCCAAACCTTCCAGGTTTGTTTTACACTTGCAGACCTATGCATACATAGTTCTTCCAAGATCATATTTCGTGCACCTCTCACCACTTTTGTCTTTCCTCCAGGCTACTTTTGCCTGGCTTTTAAGCTGCTGTTAGACCAGAGCCTGAACTAGCTGCAATGCTCCAGGCTGCACCTGGCAGCATGACAAGCAGAGTGGGCAGAGGACTCCCCCTTTGCTGCAGAAATAGAAATCCCCCTCATACATCTTAGCAATGTCAATACTTTTCACAAAAGCCTGTCCTTGCTGGCATTGGGATTCAGGTGAGCAGAGCACAGAAACTCCCAGCACTCCCTTCTGATGGGGTATTTGTATCCTGTGGCTGCGTGGATGCTGCTCTTACACTTCTCCCTGTCCAGCTGCTGAATCTGCTGTGCCAGTCCAATGGGATGCTTTGGCAGGGGGATGCCCATTTGGAGCTCTATCCCTTCCAAGTTTTTCATGGTGCCAATTGGTTAAGTGCCCTCCCCATGCCCTCCTTCAGTGCATTCAGCAGTACCAGCTGTGCTGAGCAGTGCCAGGCCCAGCCCAGCCTGCTGGGGCACACCCATCCTCTCCCACAGCTGCCACTCACAGCTACCCCCAAATGCAGTTTCCAGCCCCCCACACACCACCAGGAGCTGCTCCCACCAACAAAGTCCCCTCCCAAAGCCCGAGCTACAGCAGGGGGTTTGTCCCATTTGTGTTCCTGGAGCAGCCAGAGCTGCTTCCATCGCAGCTGGCTCCAGCCCAGGGCAGTGCAGCTCACCTGGGCAGGGGAAGGGCTGCAGGAGGTGCAGCAGCCTGCTAAGAGCACACATGGACTCCACCAGGCAGAACACTTTTACAGCTGCAGTAATTGATTGCCTTTGCAACAATCACACTCTGCCAGCTTCATTTTTCAGGAAAAAAGCATCAGATTGGAACAGATGGGGGAAGATCAAAACAGATTGCACAGAACAGCCACAGCCTAATGGTGAATTGGGAATACTGAGCAAATAGAAGAAGCCCATGTGCTTTGTGTCTGAATTGGAAACAGAGCTCTTTCATTGCAGCTTTCAAGTGCTGGTAGAAACGCTCCCCTATCTGTTCTGACAGCTAATGGCAAACTATCACATTTGCAATAGCTTTACTTGGGACTCAGTGCTGCAGTTATGACCAGGATCAGAGATTTGCATAAAGATGGGCACAGACTTCTCCTGCTCACAGAAAGCAAGGAGATGTAAGCACAGAGGATGTCCTCAAGCCACAGCTCATCCCTCACCTGGTCACCAACACTGCACCCACAAAGTCAGCCATGCTCAGCAATGCCATTCCATCCACAACCTTCTTTTGATGAACATGGAATCAATCTTCCACTTGGGAGATGATGATACAGAAAGCAGTTCTGCTAAAGAAATTGTAAAATTTTAAATGAAGCTTTTTCCATCAATGAAAGAATTTGCTGGTACAGCGAGGGAAATGAGGAATCCAGATAAAAACTAAAGCAGCTTGTCCATTCAGACTCAGTTCATTTCTATTCTTTCCTCCACATGATTGTTAGATGCTGGCTCTACCCCCTTTGTCTTGTACTTCTAAGGTGTGATGAAAATTTCCTTAAATCTTCATTCTTGGTTTCATTATATTGGCAGAGTATTGCAGTGAAATGAGGAGCCATCAAATTGTCCTGTATTTTCACTCTGACTGAGCCCACTTAGGGCTGGAGCAGGGAGGGCTGCACTTATAGCACTGACTTTTTCTTTAGTGACTAAATCTAATCAATCAATCCCTTCTTTACATGAAAGGCTAAACATAGTGTTTCCACCCAATTCTCTACAGCTAAAAAAAAATTACAAGCTCTTTGCCAATAAATTGTATCAGCTACAGCATTTGGACCCATCTTTTTTTAAAAAGGAATGCACAGAGGAGCTGGAATTTCATCACCAGATATACCAAAAGAGATTAAAAACTTTCAGGAATCCATGTGGGAAAAAAATAAATTACAACAGCAGGCTATCACTGAATGCACCAAGCAGAAATAATTAACATTTGTTTCTCTTTGTGAATAATGCACAGCTGTAGCAAGAGCTTTGCTTTCAAGCAATCACTATGCCATGCAGCCAGGAGATACACTACAGCAAAGCGAAGCCCACTAGAGCAGTTGTGCTCTCCTCATGCCCTTCCCAACAGGACTGACTTAGGCACTGAGGAAAACACAGACCTGGGGGAAGAACAGCCTCCCCTCAGTCCTTCCAACAGGCTTTTTATAGCTTTCTTCAGTGCACAAAAATCCCACAGGTAGTACTTCATTATGAAAAGGAAGCTTCCACTCATTGGAAATGTGTTTTTATTGTCCTGCTGACTGGGTTTTCAGTGCCTCTGCCAAGTATGCAATACAGCTAGCTAATGGAAAACTTGAGGATAAACCAAGCTCTGCTGAACTGGTTTATCCTCACACTGCTGCTGCTTCTATTCCAGCTCCTTAGGCAATGTTTCCAGTTAGCACAATCACCTAGTAGGAACCCAGAAGAACATTCAATGCCATTTGGGAAGGGTGACCCTCACAGAAGGCCAGGTGGCAATCCTTGGCTTACTTCCATTTAACTATTTATTTGGGCCTACTGAGTTAAACTAGAGTCCTGCCAGGCTAGTAAGCCAGGACACTCCTGGTGCTCTGAGCCATCCCTTGTGTCCTTACAGGAGCAGTGAAAGCAGCCATGGCTCGGTGAGGTGACAATTATACAAACCCACCCAACCCAAACCTGTCACCTGTCACAGGCTGCAGGGACAGACACCTCCCAGGCAAGCTCCAGCATCACCTTCCTTGCCACCACAGGGCAGACAACAGCCTAGGATGCATCTAGGATGCCCTGAGCTACTTTTCTCTTTGAAGAAAAGAACCTTCATATAAAAAGGTAAAAGAAAATCCTCAAAATTTGTTTTGCTTCCAGGGCACACTACTAAAAAAAAGTACAGCAATACCTCAAACCAAATGTTTTAATCCAAACATCTTCAAAGAGCACAGCTAACAGCACTTCTTTCATTCTTTTTCATTTAAATTGAACAAAATGGTTTGCTGCATACATGCTGTTCACTTCAAAAGACCATTCTTAATCCATTAATAAATAGCAGCCTAGAAGGAATCATACAAAAGTAAATTTTTAATGTGTTAGCCAAAACAGCAGCCAGCAGATGGGCAGGACTGAATTAACTGTGTGAACCCTTCTCACAGGTATCTTTGCAAAGTGGAAAATTAACAGCAGGAAAGTACTATTAGAAGGCAGAAAGTTTTTGTTTTCAGGTAATGAAATAGGGTTCATTGCACTCCAGATTAGGTGGCATAAAACATGAATCTATTTTTAAAAACACAACACAACAATACAAATCAAACTGTATTTGAACCTATCAATTATATCCAAAGAGTAATGATGACATGAAAATGGTAATGAAAAGGAAGTAAAAAACCCCAATCTTGTCACATAATTGCTCCCTGGTTTGAGTGACTACTTCTGGCAGATTTGAACTAGACTACTTTGAGTATCATACCTTAGAATAATCTGAAGAAAAATATCTGTATGAAGATTGGCTTAGCAGGTTCATAAACTGATAAATAGAAAAAACACTTTCTACTTTTGGTAAAACTCTTCCTGATTCATCCTTGGCTCTGAGAGCTTTTTGCACTGCCTTGTCTCCAACCATCCATGTGACAGCTGAAATCTAAGTTTAAAAGGAAGGTTCCCTCCAACAGAAAGGATGATTTTCTTGTCTGCAGGAAAACTTTATCCTTCTCCACACCTTGGCATGTTTATACACAAGCAACTCATTAGCCTTCCAGCACAGACCAACATAGACCCTCATCACCCACTTCCACAAAGCCCTGGCAAGCAACTGACAGCTCTCAAACCCCAGCACACTGCAGACAATCACAACAGTTTTGGATGGACTCCTTTTAGCCCTTCTTGGAGGTACCAGCTTTTGAGGTGACCTCCACTGAGTCTTTATCCTGATGGAAAGACGTTAGAGCTTTGACCCCTCTGAATTTTAAGAGCTATGGTGAGCTTCAGTGATTTTGGTGATTATCACCAAACCAAACACAATTCCATTAGCCTTGTTTCTGTTATGGAAGTAGCACACATCTGCAATACCCCATCCCACATGCCACACTCCAATTTAAGGCCAAAAAGAGTCACCCTAGCTGGGTACATAATCTAATGAGCACCACTGTGCGTACTCAAAAGGCTGCATACATCAGTTCATTTCTCACTTTTGGTCAAAAAAAAGACAAAAAACTAAGGAAAAAAAAAAAAAAGCTTGTGAGTTCAAAGAGAGAACCACACATGAGCATGCCAGCACTCAGCTCAGCCTCCTCCTGAGAACTCTGTGCAGATCCAGCCTCTCTGAGAATAAGCACACTGTGGATTTAGGAAAGCAGAAAGGTGGAGTGCATGATCAGAGCTCCTTCTGTGGAAGGAACCATTAGACAGGTTAATGCTCTCCCTCACCAGACTCGTGACAAAGCAGCACTGTAACCAGGTTCTGCCAGCTCAGCAGGGAGATGGGAAGATAAAAAAGGCACGACCATGAACCATCTCACATGAGCTATAAGAAACAGGGGACATCAAATGAAGTTATGTGACATAGAGCCAAACCAAGGAAATACAGAGACTTCACAAAAGTGACTGGATTGGGGGACTTATTGCCATGGTGGCTGCAACGAGAACATTTAAAAGTTCTCATTTAAAAGGGGTCAGTAAGGAATTGGTTACATGAAGAGATTTTTAAAAACTTCATTTGGGCCTAAGTGCAAAGGTGCCATCACCTCTCCCTGAAGCTATCTCTGCTTCATTTCAGGAGACAGTTCTCTGAAGCATCATTCCTGCTCATTTTCCCTGCCTCCTCAGGCACCTGCTACCAGCCACTGCCAGACAGAGCCCCTCTTACACCTTGGGACAGGTGTTAAAATACTCTATACCTTAAAAAAGAATGTAATCAAACCTGGGGTGAGTGCTGATGCAATAGGAGCCTTGTGATCTACACACAAGACAGATTCCTTCTTTCTGTTAGGGTGTTCCCTTTTCATGAAAAATTTAGAGTTAGCTTTTTTTT
>VZTT01057372.1:0-10933 GCA_013400855.1 Buphagus erythrorhynchus
AGCCCAGCTGATTCTGTGATTCTTGCTGTGAGAGAGTTGAGGATCAGAATTACTACCAGCAATACAGAAATCCAAGAGAAAATGAATCTTTGACTGCCAGATTAGAAAGTTTAAGAGTCTAAAACATGTTTGCTTATAAAGGAAACAAATTTAAGAGTGATTAACATCCAACTGAATGGATTTCAAAATGGGTGATTTCCAGCAGGGCCTGAATTGAGAAACTCCATCCAGTCTGAATTAGAATTTTTAAAGCCCGCATGCTAAGCCAGATATTTTACATCTCCTAAGTGCCAGAAAAGATATGGGAGTTGTTATCAAAAGTCTGCTGTGGAGTGGGAAGAGAAAGTTGCATGTTTTCCTTAAACATCACCTTCCTAAAGGGTCAGGGGGCTGCAGAGGAAATAAATGTGGGAACATACCATGCCATAGAGGAGATCTAAAGCTCTGAGTCGGATGGACTCATCTTTATCATCCAAACATTGGAGAATGAGATCCTTGTGAGACTGAACTGACTTGGGGTGCGTTTTCAGGATTTTGGACATAGCTAGCAGTCCCAGGTACTTCACTGTGAAAGACAAAATAAAACTTCTTTCCAAATATAGAAACACTGTTTTGTGCTAAGCATGAAATCTTAAAGCTGGTTTCAGCAGAAGCACTTGGCATTGAAACCCTTGAATAAATATCTGTGATTAAAAAAAGCATTTTTGAGAATGGTGAATCGCAGACTACAGTCTTTAATTTCATAATCCCATAGACAGGTAAGTAATTACATATATAACCCTCATCAGGGTCTTCCTGCACCTCAAGCTTTACCATTGATTCAAAAATATGTATTTAATAAATAGAAAAAGAACAGGCATCCTGAGGTGAACAGAGCTTTAAAAGCACTGAAGGTTGGTGTGGAACAGTCTTGTTCTCAAGGGGAAAAATTCAAATGGCAGGAAAAAGAGCTGCACAAAAGAAAAATTTCCCAGTACTCTTTGCAGTCACTAAAGTAAGTCAACACTCTTGCATTTTACTATTATGCTCACTCTGCTGAAAATAGCTGTCACTGCCTTCCAAGCAGCCAGTCTATAAAAAGGGAAATCCCAGAGCATGGAAAGAACTGGTTTAGATTTACAAGACCACAAACAGCAGTAATAATTACTGTCATTTGTTTTTTAAAAATATTATTATAAAGAAGTGCTCACCATCAAAAATGATTTCCATATTAAACCCCCCAGCAACTGTTTACACCAGGCACTACAAAACCCCTCTGAGGCTGCTGCAGCATCTCCCCACTGCCTGGGGGCCAACAGCTCCATGAAGACAAGCACCATACTTACAGTTCTGGTCAGAATCTTCTATCAGTATCCTCAACTTCTGCACACAAAGCTGGAAAAAAACACACCATTTATTACAGGTCTTAATTAAAGTAAGTCTTAATGAAGTTTACTCAATACACAAGGAAGTATCTGACCAAGACCTGAGGTCTCCAGGTGAGAGGGTTTTGTTGCATTAACAGACTCCCAAATGAAAGGAACCTCTGGATGAATGTATTGATAGCAGGAGAAGAACAGAGTTGGGAAAACTCTCAAACTCTGCATTTTAGAGTCAATTAAGTAGGAGAATTTATATAGGAAATGCTTCAGTCTGCAGGATTGCACAGTGAGAACACTTCAGGGAGCTACTGCTGTAACTCCTGGCAGAGAAACACAACCCCATTTTCCCCAGCCCTTGGGATCCCACAGCAGAGCAGAACAAACAAGCCCCAAATGCAGGGTCCCACCTGGATACTGGCGCTGTGGTTGGGCATCCCCGAGGACAGAGAGATCAGAACTGAAACAGAAGCACAAATTCCAGTCAGTATTTCTGTGCTGGGAGCAACTGCAACAACACCACCCAACAGCCCACACCTAGCTCAGCTCTCAGGGAAAGGTGCTAATTATTGTTTGTCTGTTTGCCTGGACTTTCAGGAGTCTGGAGAGAGGAGAGAAGGTTGTGACATGAATTTATAGTTTCATATACCGTAACAGTAATAATAAGAGGGCAGGAAAAAAGTGTAAAGGTGGAAACAGCTGCAACAGCCAGGTCAAAGCTGCTTTTCTTTGCTCTAAGGTTTATTTCACTGACATTATGGAGCAGTCAAGGCTGTTAATATGTGAGCAGCTACTGCACTGCTGAATTTTTAATTGTGTACTTTCCTAATGCAATGGGATGCAGCAACAGATCCTGGAGTTTAACGTGATTAGACTGGAGCTTTAATCAAGCCAGCAATTGTTGATTATATGGGACAGTTGAAAGCTCTGGCAGCACACAGCCCCACTGCAGAAAAGGTGGGCTCAGCCTGGTAACTGCAGCTGGCACAGCACAGCCAAGCCAAGCCCAGCTGTGCCCGAGCAGGTGCCACGTGCTGCCCTCTGTCCCTGCAGGGAAGCTGTGCTGGACACTGTCACCTCCAGAGCTGGCAGGTGCCAGGTGCTGCCCTCTGTCCCTGCAGGAAGCTGTGCTGGACACTGTCACCTCCAGAGCTGGCAGGTGCCAGGTGCTGCCCTCTGTCCCTGCAGGGAAGCTGTGCTGGACACTGTCACCTCCANGGCAGGTGCCACGTGCTGCCCTCTGTCCCTGCAGGGAAGCTGTGCTGGACACTGTCACCTCCACGGCTGGCAGGTGCCAGGTGCTGCCCTCTGTCCCTGCAGGAAGCTGTGCTGGACACTGTCACCTCCAGAGCTGGAGGGTGCCACGTCCTGCCCTCTGCCCCTGCAGGAAGCTGTGCTGGACACTGTCACCTCCAGAGCTGGCAGGTGCCAGGTGCTGCCCTCTGTCCCTGCAGGAAGCTGTGCTGGACACTGTCACCTCCAGAGCTGGCAGGTGCCAGGTGCTGCCCTCTGTCCCTGCAGGGAAGCTGTGCTGGACACTGTCACCTCCAGAGCTGGCAGGTGCCAGGTGCTCCTCTGGTGTTTCAGGGCTCTTTTGTTGGCTCTGAGTCTGACATCACCACCCCTGAGGTGTCCTGGGTGGGTGAATTCCCTCTCTACCCACAGGATGACCCCACTGGATCTCAGTGAAGGCCACTCTCATCCACAATGGAATTACTGTATTATTTTCCCTCCCATCATGACTCCTCATTTCCCTGAAGGAATGAAGGAACACACAGTGAGTGACAGATCTTTCTTCCCTCTCTGAACTGACCCAGCACAGCAAGTTCTGCACCATTATCCAAAGTACCCACAGGAGACAGACAGACCAACTGTGAATGTCAATAACCCTCTGCTCCACACTTTGATAGGAAAAGTGCCAAGCATGAGCTGCAATACTGTGTTATCCCTTTTTACCTTTGTTTTCTCTCACCCTCCCAGTTATGGAGTTCATATCCCTTCCCCAGAAACTGAAACTGCCAATCAGTAACTCCAATTGCCTCCTCTAAGGAATTACACCCCATTTTTAAACTGCAAAGTTGCAAATTTTTTTTGAAAAGTCTGATCTATCATCACATAAGAAAACATGGCAAAGAGACATCACTCTTGTTTTAATTCTATTGCTGGTAGTATATTCTGTAGTTGTAGCAACATTTAGGATTTGGCATATAAATAATCTCATTGTCTGTACTTGGTTTCAGCCTTCAGCAAACACAACACAGCTGTAGTGACTGTGCCTCACCCACTGACAACAAAAGATTTCAGCCCCACAGTAACACAAAGTTTGCCAGGAGATTTATTGCATTATAAAATACATTAACTTAAAGAAAAAAGGTTTAGAGGTGGTGTTAGTTGATGACAAAGTTCATCACGTTTTTTTTCTAGGTTCCAAATTTCAGTTCTCACCTGCTATTACTGTGTTCACACATTCATATAAGAGAGACATGGCTGAGGTGCTGAAACAGAAATCAAGTATATTAAATAAGGAATAAACCAGCACATTTTGAAGAGTTGTCAGCACTATCTTGGAGCTAGTTAGCACCTTGAACTTCACAAGACATTGTCAATATTCTGCTCCATATCCCTTCAAACAGATGAAATGATTCTCACTTGAAAACTGTTGAGAAGAGGAATTTTTAAATAAATGTTTAAAACTCAAAAATATTCCTGTAAAAGCAGCAAATAAGAGCAATGTAACACAAGGAATACGGAAGGAAGTGGTTACTCAAACTCCAGCACCAGCCCCAAAATACTGAAGCAATCTTGTCCAAGAATCAAATTAAATCCTCTGCCCAAGATCAAAAATTGATGACAAGGCAGATGGAGAAACTCAAGGCTCTCTCCAAGCCAGTGAGTCATGCCCCAGCAGCAGAGACTTGGGATGCAAGAACACACTTCCCATCCCTGGAAGTCAGCAACTGATTTCCAGTGTTTGATTTTCCCCAAAACTCAAATTCCAGGCTGCTTGTGCCAGCTGAACACACAGAGCAGTTCTGAGGACTGCAGAGGTCATTCCAAAGCCTGGTCTGTATAAGAGGGAAACAGGAACCTCCCAAGCCCCAAGAAGCAGGGTCCAAGTGCAGGGTACACAGGGAAGGAGCACAGCTCCTGCTGCCCTGAGAGTCAGCCTGGGATGCTGAGAACAAAGACCAACAGTTCTGCTCCATGAGCACACCTGGTGGGACAGCTCAGGGTGCTGGGACTCAATATGAAAGCCAAACTGACTGAATGGAGACCAAGCCAAAGAGGATTCAGTCCTCACAATGCAGAATTACTGATGTGGGAGCTGGGTAGAGGAGGTAGGATTGTCCATCTTCCTGCATTTTCTGGTGGGTTGTATCTATTTGTTACTGCTGACAACAACTAGCTGGAGGTACCTGGGTGCTGATCTGCTTTGAGCCTGCCTTAAAGGAATGAGGATGGGCAGAAATCACCTGGCTAGAGCTGCTCTAAAGGCTACACAGATATCTGCTCAAAACCTTGCTCTGTCACATGAAAAGAAATCAACTTTTTCACTCAACTCCTGCACAAGATCACACTTCCTCTTCGTAACTGGGAGAATCCATGTGTTCCCTCCAAGGCATTATTTTCTGATTTCTGTCCAGAATTAGAACCACTACACCACCACAAACCGGCATTAACAAGGGACAAGGAAATAACTTCAACTTTATTTCATCTACATTTGGAACATATATATTATAAGAACCTCTTTCACAACACATCTGAGCTGCCAAATGCATGAGAAAGGGCTTTAATATATTCCTTGTCACACTGCTTTGGTGGGTAAGGCACTCCCGAAAGTCAGGAATCAAATGTGTGGGGTAAATAGGAGAGACAAATACACAGCTGAGCCTTTTTTAAGCCAGAGTTTTTATACATCCTCCACAGTCATCTCTGACTTGAAATGCAGTGAAAGGAAAGCAAATTGCTCCAATTTTCATGCATCCTTTGGAGGAATTCATGCTGACAGTCATACGCAGAGACTTTCCTTTAAGGTATTTTACCTCGCTCAGGTTTTTCAGAAACCCTGATCTAAGATTATCTTTTGATACTTGAAGCCAATATACCAAAAGTCAAGAAGAAGTTATAAAATGCACCCTCACCCCAGCTGTTAACCCACCCAGCAGGTCTTTAGCCAGTCCTGACTGAACAAGGCAGGATCTGTCACACATACCTGTGGATGAGGTTGGTCAGGGGCTCAATCAGTTTCTTTCCCAGTCTTGGTTCTAATGGAGTAAGAGCACCAAACTATTCAAAGAGAAGAAAAGTGAGTTAATAGCTGCTTTTCAACAGCTTCAAAACATTATGTAAATTACAGCTGACTGTATTTAAACCAAGCTATATTAACATATTTTTCTCTTTGGTTATATTCACAAACATTAGGAGATATTGCTGGTTTCTTTTTACTCAGAATGAATAGTAACTATGCCTCCCAGCAAGAAATCCATTTTCACACCCAAGGTAATTTAATGAGAAACCTAATCCTGCAAACAAAGAGCAGAATACTTGCCAGTTTTATAATTTTAATGAGAACCCAATTATTGGTTGATGATGTCATCAGCTTGAAGAAGAGTGGAGCAAGGGAAAGGTAATTTTTGGGATTGCGTCGAGCCAGCTCACAAATAACATTTACTGCAGCAGACTGCACACCTGGGGAAAACAAGTGGGAAAAGCACAAATCCCATCAATGCCTTCACTGGAATTGAAGTTTCTGGTGCAGAACCCCCACAGCAAAAGCAGCTGAAGCTTCAGACCTGTGTGTCCAATGGTTTGGCCTCATTCCCAACCCTGAGGCAGGAAAGTAAATATAGGGATGCAAAAGCAAACTGAGAAAGGGTTTTATTTAATTCTGACTATTTTCTAATATAGCAGCAAGCCAGGTATCTGCTTTGGGTCCAGCATGACAAAGAACAGCACATCCCTGCCCTGGACTGTGGAGAGCTTTGTGGGACACAGACAACACAATCAATAATCACCTACCAGAAAGTTTCCAATCCCTCTTGACTTCTCTGATATTTATTATTTAAAAATGTTAAAGCAAAAATAACAAGCTCTTAAACAATCTGACTGGACACATTCACTCCCTTCTCATTACTCAGCCTCTTACATGGGTTGTTGTCAGTTTGGAATCTTTTAGTCTAGACAGGCTGGGTGTCCTAGCAGAGAGCAAACCTTCTCTCCACAATGCATAACAATTTCTTCCTCTCTCTGCAGGTGAGGGATTTTGCTTTCTTTAATAACATTGTCTCTAGAAGATGAATATTCCATGCTCACAATAAAAGAGTCCAGGAAATGCAATTACATTTCTCCCTCTAATTGCAGATACAAATCAAGTGGAGATAAGATACACATCACACACAGAATTCCTAAAACACGTGTTTTGGTGCAGTGAGAGAACACCAGCACCTCCTGAAGACTGAGCAAAAATGTGAATTTGATACAGAGCAATTGCAGATTTCCTATGCTGCTGCTGACCTGCACTGACACAGTACTGAGGGGCCCAAAGAGCAGTCTGGACTCAAATAAAAAAATACACTAAGGGATGTTCAATCATTTTAAGTGTGTCCAGTGCAAGTCAATAGCTGCAGCTTGCTAAAAAAGCACAAGAAGTAACAGAAACAGAACCCCAAATCTTGAAATCAACTGAAATATTTTCAACAGGCAAGTTCAGTAAGCAACAAATCAGGAAACTTTAAGCTACTTTGTCCATTAAGGTTTAACCCACTGATACATTTTCAGTAGCTTTGAGTTTCAAGAAATGGACATTTTAAAGAACATATTTTTAATATGGCAACACCTGTCAAAACTCTCCTATGCTCACCTACCCTGGAACAGGTGAGTCAGTGCCTAAAAGATGATTACAGCATTTTTCATGTATTCTTGTCTCCACAAGCTCTAAAAGCACATGGACCTCCACGTGTGGGAGCAGAAGGAATTCACTAAAATCCACTCACCGGGATCTGGGTCTTCAAGTTTCTCTTTAAGGCGAGGAAATGCAGGACGGAGGGACTCTGGGTACTTCAAAAAAACTTTGTACATGATTAACACTGCCTTCTTCCTGATGTAAGGCTTTGTGTGAGACATCTGTTAACAAAACAACTGCAGTCAGGCTCTGAGCACATCTGTTTGCAGAGCTCCTATGCTCACACTCCTGTCACCAAAGCTCTTCCTGGGAGACTCAACTGCTTTTTGAAAGCTCAGCTTTGAGGCAAGAGCAAAATACTGTTATCACCAAAACTAATAAATATATTTCAAAGTGATCCTCTTGATCTAACTAAGGTCTGTAAAAGCTCCCCAGAACCCCCACAAGAATGAAGCAGCAGTTTTCACATGTATCAGTTCTAAATTTAAGATATTTACCGATCTGAATAACTTAACATTTTATACTTATAAAGTTATTTCAATCTTATCAACTCACCAATGTCATGATGTCATTTGCCAAGTCCCTGGCAAGATCTGGAGTAACAAAACAGGACAAGCCAGTCAGTGCAACTCCAGTATCATACTGGTTAGGGCTACTCAGATCCTAAAAAAAGAGAAACACGCTCAAAAATTTAAGATCACACAGGATTGTCAAGAAACAATTTCCTCAGACTAATTTTATTCATTTAACATAAATGAAGCAGAGCTTCTGCTCCTTGGGAATATTTATCAACGACTAACACCTGCTAAAGTACAGCCAGCCTGGAGTTTAATAATGGGCACGAGGAACCAGAATTAAACAAGAGGTGGATGACTGCAACATAAAAGCAATCAGACATTGCACCTTGGTGGTGTTTTAGGAATGGAAACAGTTCTTAAATTCGCATTACAGGATCATAAATACATTTAAAGCTTATATATTTATAAAGTATATCTATTTAATGTTTGTGATCCTATAATCAGAGTTTAAGAACTATTCCCATAGTTCTTTTTTTTTTTAAGTTCTATTTTTTAGGACTTTAAAAAACCCTGCTAAATTCAATTCCAAATGCCATCAACTTCACAAGCACTCGTGGTGAGTGGTGTCTCAATTTAGTAGAGAAATGAGATTATTCTTGTCCTGAGTTGCTGGCAGCAACACAACTTCCAGTCCATAAAGACAGGACACATATGATGTGTGTGGAACACATTTATTGGTCAGGTTTCCTTGGACCTATTTGTAGTCAGTATCCTATCCAGCCCCTCAGACTTTCAGGTCTTTCTAAGCTTAAGTCATTTAACCATAGTAAAATTAATCTCTGAGACTATAAATTGTGTATCAGAAACACAAACAGGAAGAAGCTGAGCCAAGCATTCCCACATGGACTGCTGAATTAAGAGTCCAGATTCACGTGGACACTGAAGCTGCTTCAGGAGAGCTAAACATAGTCAGGCCTTTGGGGTTCTCATTTAAAAACCTGCTGCAGGTGGTGGGAAATGAGAGTCTACTTGAAGACTAATGAGCAAAAAAAACTGCAATTCATCCTGGCTTTAATGTATTTTGAGAACTGATAAATCCTTCAAATCTCAAGCTGTTGGATCAATGAAACATGAAAAGGCATAAAGGAAGATGCTTTTAAGTAAAAACTTGGGCACAAAGTGGAAGTAGTCAGTAAGTGACTGAAATTCAGTAAAATGACATGTCCATAATAAAGACAATAGATATTCACATTCAGCATAGAATAGTTCAAAAGACAAAGGGAAAAGCACTAGTTCTTTAAGGAAGATACTGGATAACACCCCACTGCTCTTTTTTAAACTAGGAAAATACATTTTAGTTCCTCAGATGGTAAAAATGTAGGCACATACTGTACTGAATTAATCAAGTTTTAAAGCAGTGATACTTAAAAAAATAAAGTTAAGAGCTTTGAAAGAAAAATCCAACTTCAAGAATGGGAAAACTATGGTGCAAACCAGTAACTCTAAGTGATCAAACTCTATGAAAATGAATACACACATGGGTACATGAATACAGAACAAAACTTTCCATACACTCTTCACCACTTTTACACCCAATTCTACCAGAGAAGACAAAGTTTGATCTGGAATAACAGACAAAAAGAACTCTCACAAGCAGAAATGTTGTGGAGCCATGTCACTCCCGAGCCACTGCTCTTTCTACTTCAGGAATGGGGACATTTTCCCTGCCTATTACATTCTTATAAGCACTGCCTAGAGACCAGCAAAGTTATTTCTGTCACCATTCTCTGTGCTGAACAAACACAGAGCTGGTATGAGACAGCACAGGGAGGGCTGTGCACAGCCCCTGAGTGTTTCATTAATCCCTCAGTTTGTGGAATGACAGGAGACTTCAAATCAAGAATTCTACTTAAACACCTCAATATTCCTAATGGAGACAAACTCAGTACAGATGTGAAATCACAAGCAGAGAGAGAGTGCAAGAAAAAATGCAGAACTGAACATTTACCTTTCGGATCTGATTAGTTGTCAGCATAATGACATCAGTCCCTTCATGAAAGCACTGGGAGGCAGCCAGGTACCCAATGCGCTGGGAAAAGGCAAGGAGGAAAACAAGGTTTGTTTTTCAAGTCAATTTAGATAATGTTTAGGTGGAAAACAACTGGTGGCTTTATAGGCAATATTAAAAAGATGAACAAGTAGGTTTGTACAACAGAAGAGGCATGAGAGGGTTCTTTAGAAAAGGGGGTTTATATCAAGAAAGAATAAATTCAGACAAGTAATGTTCTACAGATAACTTATCTGTCTTAGGTATAATAAAACCACCTTCATCTTCTCTATTTTGTTACAACACAGTTCAGTGACCACGAAGCAGCAGAAATAAGGTAGGATTGTCTACTACATTAATTTTGTGTTGACTCCTGAGTTTCAGGTATAAAGGCCCAGTTGAAAATCATTCCTTAGGAAGTAACATTCTACCCTGTTATGTGAAAAAGGTCTGCAACAGAACATGAAACCAATCTTTCAAGTAAAATTATAAAACTACTACAAAATAAAAGATGCCTGGTACTAGGAATCTCAGGTGTCTTCACATAAAAAGACCCTGGCTTTTCACAAAAAGTATCGTGGCTTGGCCAGGACAGAGAACTTGCATTTACAGAGAACTCACCTTGAACGTAAACTTGGAAGCACTCATAACTTCAATAATGTTAAAAGCAGCCCAACTGATGTCATAGCCCAGCATCTGTAACTATGAGCAGAGAAGCCAAGATAAACTTCTGAAATAAGAGACTCAAGAAAATAAGTCAAGACACCTCCCAAAATTGAAGATGCAACAGGAGTCTGAAAATGATGCTGGAAGACATCACAGGTTTATGAGCAATGTTACACTGCACCACTCACAGTAAGTGAAAGACATCACAAGTTTTAAACAGCTTGCATTAGTTCCAGGGTGCCCAGAGCAGCTGTGGCTGCCCCTGGATCCCTGGCAGTGTCCAGGGCCAGGTTGGACATTGGGGCTTGGAGCAGCCTGAGACAGTGGAAGGTGTCCCTACCATGGCAGGGGTGGCACTGGATGAGCTTTAAGATCCCTTCAAATTCAAATCATTCCGTGATTCCAAGATATGCAGTTATAAAGCATTGATGTGAGGGGTTTT
>VZTT01057383.1:0-17887 GCA_013400855.1 Buphagus erythrorhynchus
AAAAGCATAAATCTGATGAAAAATCCCTGTATACTGTTCCAGAATTAAGGAAGATCAAGTGTCTCATCTGTTTTTGCACATGATTCATAATTCTAAACATTTCCCTGTCGTATTCTCATCTTTCAGTTTTGCTGCCAGTAAAGGGTGTTGACATCTGCATAGATCTGAAAGCAGCAGCATGCTAATAGTAATAGAAGAGGGAATGGCAATAATAACATATTTAGGAGTTTAATCTTGGGGAATAAATACCTTTGAGTGCATAAGTAGTTGAATGCTCATCTTGATCTTCCTTTCAGCTATAGCAGCATAAGTCTACAGCAATTCTGTAGCATCCACTGAAGCTGCATGCTGTGTTTGGGGAAGGAGGAAAGCACCAACAAAGCCTGCCCAGAGTGGATGAAGGAATGCAGGGGATCCCTTCAAACCCCAACTTTTATTTTATAGTATTCAGAAAAGCTGCAGCTATCTGTGTATAAAACAGCTGTTTATGACAACCTGCACTAGAGTTAATAGAAAAAAAAAAAGCTTCAACAAACACTGAACATAATTTTTGGGTAAAGCCTGGGCTGCACTGAAGTCATCAGGCATCTTGCCATCACCTTTAGTGAAGCCAGGATTTCATCTTTCAGCTGCTGAGTTTGACCTGCTGAACTCTAGCACTAGAAGCCTGGCAAATTTCAGCCTCAAGAATTTTGGGAAAGGAGGCTTCCCCAAAGGTCTTCAGGAGTGGGAAGTAATGGAATGCCCTGTAACCCTTACCTAGGTAATGGGTGCCTCTCTGAAGCATATCTTACAAGGAGTCATTTCTGTGCAACTTAGGGGTCTCTTGGGAAGGTCAGTCTGTAAGCCTGGGATTACAGCAGACTTGAGTAAATATCACACTTGGACCAAAAGGTCTCCTCTTTTTGTTCTTGTGGGGTAACAGGGATGTACAATGTCAGAAGTTCAGCAAGTTCCTTAAGAACACTCTGTGTAAGTCCTTGAAAGTTAATGCTAAAGCATCGTGCTTGATCTGCTGGGCAATGGTCAGCCAGAAGGGCAAAGCAACACAGAGAATTCAGGCCCAGGAGCCTGGCTGAGTTTACCCCAGCAATCCTGTGTGTTGCATCACTCTGTGTTAAGGACACAGGGATGTTACACACAGCTCTCTGCACTCAGCTCCTCCCAGGTTTGTTTCTGTCTCTCATTTCCATATCCCAGTGTTTTAGTGAATTTGAAGGGTAATGAGGAACATCCTGGCTTTCCTCCACCCCACCAGGAGGAGCTGGTTGTGTTCCAAGGAGCTGCAGACTTGATCCTGTTGTCCTGCTTCCCACCTGCTCTTACAGTGCCCAGAGCCTTGCTGGTGACAAGCACTGTGTGGTGCCAGCTGAGACTTGCTCCTGCTCAGACCATCCTTGTCCTTGAGGCAGATCAAAGTGTCCTACACACACTCAGCAACAGCAGCACCTACTCCCAGAATACTGCAATCCTAGAGGGAGACTTCTTGGGAAACTCTTATGTCAAGAGGAGACACCCCTGTGGAGTTACAAACACTAGTCACAATTTTATTTGGAGGGGAACCAAAGCCCATACCAAAGACCCAGCTGCCTCTTCATGATATTTTTCTGTAGTTATAATTGACTATCCCTCCATGACCTTAAAACTTGGGTGAGTGGGGTTAATTTTGTGGAAAACACCTGCATTATGTAATGACTAGGAGTACTATGATCTGCAAACAATGGTGTTCCAGAGACTACCTGGGAACTGCTGTGACATCCCCCAGTCCCCAGGTCACTGACCCTCAATTCAGGCTCGGTCAACATTGTGCAGTTCCCAGTTTTTGCTGCTCTGGCAATGGAATCACTCTTCATGGTGATCCTGCAACATCTCTTTCAAACATCATGAGGGTTTAATGAGATCTAAAGCTCTCCAACTTGGTGGTGTTATTCAGGCAGCTGATCCTTTTTCTGCCCTGTGGACAGCTACTTGAGAGTTTACTTGGAAGTGGGCTGCAGACTGCAGTGCATTTCTGGACCCAGATGTGCCACAGCTGCTGAGGGCCATGCTTTGGAGGTGGTGCTCGTGGAGGGGCTGGATGTGTTCTGTTTCTGGATTCATCTGTTTAGTTTTGGCAGTCTAAGCTGCAGATCTTTGCTAACCTGGTTTCTTTCCACTGAAGGGAGTAAGGAAACCCTCACAAGATTATTTCCACCAGAACTCACAGGCAGGCTAAGTGGGTAAGATAGACTGGGAGAAGGTGGGATACCACTCTGATTTTACTTGGGAACACTAAGGAGTCTTTATTCATTATGTGTCCTCCTTGAGCAAAAATGTATGGACTCATTATCCTGTGGTAAAATCTCACAGCAAGGACAACAAGGCTTGAGTCTGGAACTGGAGAGGCACAGGGTGGGGAAGGCAGAGGTTTCCCACTGTCACCAGTGGAGTCCCCTTTACTTTCAGTACAAATGAAAGAGTGACCTGCTCTGCTCTGGCTAATGTGTAATTACACCCTCAACACAACCTCCTGCCCCAGCTGTTTGTTTGCCTGTCTTTGTGTGCACAATCTGAAATGCCTCCAGGCTCTGCATTCAGCAGTGGTTGGAAAAAACACAGTATTTCTCCTCATTTTCAGCCATTTAGGCCTTGGCATAACCAGACTTCTGCCATAAAAGTTAATAGCTAAATTCTTGATGCATCTCTGAGTACTTCAACCATGTTGTTTTTTTCTTTCTATGCAGTCATTTTCCAAATATAACAGAGGAAGATCCTTCTGGGATTAAAATGTAAATGAGACAAAGATGCAGTAGCAAAGGAATAATTTGTTTTAATTCCCCAGTGAAAACATTCCAGTTATTAGATCTAGATTAATTGTCACCATCTTTTTATGAACAAGAATGTTTTGGTTTGAGCTACTGATTAAACTCCTGCAACAAGGGAAAAACAGAAGTGATGTTACTGCTTCATTTATTCTGTTTTCTCCAGGAAACCAGCACATCCTGCAGTGATGCTTCATGCACCTAGCTGGTTTGATGGCACAGACACAGGGCTGGGGCTGTCTGAGAGGTTTCCTGGCTCTGGAGAAACTTATTTCATGTCATGAATCTCTCTGCCTGTCTGCACTTCATGCTATTAATACTGGGGTTTAGCAAAAAGCAAGTTTGACATTTCATAGCTTTCTATTTTGACCTCTCCTTGTCCCCCTTATAAAACTTATTACTCAGTGAAAAACAAAGCCAGGAGGTTCTGCCAGTGTCCCAGGTGGTTTTGGTGCCAGCACTGATGTCTCTTGGCTCTGTGCAGTGTCACCCCATCACCAGGTGCAGAGGGTGAGGGGCTGGTGGCTGTGCCTGCAGCAGAACCTCTCACACAGCACCAAGGAGGCTGCATGGAAATTAAAGATCCACCCCCTTCCAAATAGCCATGGAGATGTCAGGGGATGTGCATTGACCATGTTTGACCAACACATTGGAGCATGTTGGTTGGGTGCTGCCTGCACCCCTCCTGCTGCTCAGTGCCCCAGGAGCCACCAGCTAGAGTTAGGCTCCCTTTAATTAAAAACTCAGGCAAGAAAATATTAGTGGCAAATCCCTGAATGCTGGAGTCTTGTGGCTAAACACAGAGGAATGTGTTTTATCAGCCTGGTCATGCTCAGTGGTGGGGAGAACACAAGGTATAAGGGTAATTCTGCACTCACTGGGAAAGGAAGTGATGTGGTATTTTGTGGTGGCATCTGGTTGGAGTCCAGAGCCAAGAATTTTGGTCATTTGAAATCTACTCTCAAGTATTACTCTGTATCTGTATGGATTGATCCCTTGGAAAAAGTTAAGAATTTTGTTAGGAACATAAATATATGGGCCTTTTTTTTTGGGATGTCTCCCTCCTAAGAAAGGTCACACAAGGCAACTGCAGGGGATGTTCTTTAGAATGGCATCCAATTTAGTATTTCTGGAGAAGGGAATTCTCATCTTCCAGGGATGGTATCACATAGGTCCTGCCCTTTGGTTTTGCAGAAAATTTCTGCCTATATTCTCATTCCTTAATTCAGGAGCTCCATTTTAACTGTGGTTATGGATTGGATTTCACTGCTGCTGCATTTTATGAGCAAATGGAACATGACAATAGAGCAGTTTTAAGAAATGGGGTGTGCCATTAAAGGCCCTTAAAAGAAGTGCAGAGGTACCTCTTTTGGCATTTACCAGATGCTGTTTTCAAGCAGCAGAGCTAGGTATGGATTTTTTTAATTTAATGTGGAAGCAATTTCTAAAGTTTTTAATTGACTTGCAAAGACTCAATGAAGGAAAACTCTGTTGGAGTTATAGAGTTGTAGCTCTTACCTTCGGCTGCTATAAACTACTTTGCATAAAAGGCATTGAATAAAATTATTTCCAAATACCAAAATCATTTGCTGAAAAGAAATAGAAATGGTTTTGATTCTTGAGGGGGCCCAGGGGTTTTCCCCTGACCTTGTTATTTTTTCTTTTTCCAAGACAAGAAAAAACACTCAAGTTGTCCTCACAAGTCACTTTTTTGGGGAGAACTTAAGTGCTCCACTATATGGGTGAAATGAAGTGAGGCCCTGGCACAGATTGCCTAGGGAAACTGTGGCTGCCCCATCTCTGAAAATGTTCAAGGCTGGGTTGCAAGGGGCTTGGAACAACCTGGTCTGGTGGAAAGTGTCCCTGCCCATGGCAGGGGGATGGTCCCTGTCCTCCCAAGCCATTCTGTGGTTCTATAATTTTAAATATTGCTCACCAAAACTTGGGCTTCAATAAGTAAAGTGTGTTAGTTCATTTGATTAAAAAATCATGACCTGGCAACTGTCACTTAAAGCTTTGTGAAGGTTAGAAAATGTGGGGAGAGGAAGAGCTTCAGATTCTGCTTTGCTCTTGGCCCCTTTTCCTGGCGTGCCCCTCTTCTTTGAACAGCTCTGGAGCAGAGCACTGGGACTTACAACAGCAGTCACTTATTTACATGGAATACTGTGATAGGGAAATGACTCATTCGAAAAGGTGTTTTGCAAGTTTAATCAATTTTGTTGCTGCTTGCCAGCAAATTAAAAAACCTGCCCTCCAGGAAGTGTCTGCTGTCAGTGGATGAGAAGGCAGAGCCTGGTCCCAGGGGACAGTCTGTGGAGGGGGACACTGGCACAGGCAGCTGCTGTGAGATGAGCACAGGCCTCCCAAATTGCTAGGCAGTCCTCTTTGACCTGGTGAGCCCAGGATGTCCAGTGTCAGTGCCACCCTCTGCCCTCGGGCTGCTCTGCTTTGCTTGTGAGTTCTCTTCAGAGCAGCAACAGCAGTGCAAGTACCACACTTAGGCATCTTTAGAAATCATTTGTTTGCCCCTAATATCACCTGCTGCAACTGGTTTCCTGCTCCAGTTCTGAGTTTGCCACGGGTTTGTGTGAAAGTTTACCCAGAGGTGTCCTGCTGGGGTTGGCTGCAGGGGCCATTCTTTAGCATGACACAGAATTCAGTAGTTCTGGAGAAGGAAATTTTCACCTTCCAGCTGAGAGTTGTTGCAGCTTCCATGGCTGTAGTTGTACCTGCTTCTTCGTCCCTCTGCTCCCTGGGCTTTCCATCTGTCCTCCCACCTTCCATGCTGCTGCTAAGGATGTGCCAAGTTCAATCTTAGGTGTGTTTATCTGGTCTTATTCTTGATTTTTAACAGAACACAGAAAGCAGCTGCTAAAACAACTGAATGCTGGTATCCTCACAGCCCATAAAGTGGGTCAGGGCTGTCCTAAAATAAAACTCTCCAAGTCATCATGCTGTGACCCTACAGCTGAGAGAAAAGGTTTCTGATCATTTTGAGTTTGCTCAGTTTTATAGGAAGAAAGAAATGGCAGTAATAAAACATCTTACAGTCATATTGTGAGGAGATTTTAAAGCTGCAGATTCTGTGCCAGGTAAACTGCAGAGCAAGGGTCTGATTTTTCCCCCTCTCAGTTGCTTCATGATGCAAGTAGAAAAATGGGATGCACATGGGGTTGTTAGCTAAGCCAGGGGGAGGCAAGGTTGAGTAAGATACAAGGTCTGTGGTGAAACTGCACCTTTCCAGCCAGAGCAAACACAGCTTAATGTTTTCCTAACCAGAGCTCCATAGAAAACTAGAATACACAGCAAACTGGTGAATGTGAATAGGGGACAGAAGTCTGCAATGATCACAGAATCATAGATTTCTGAATGGGGCTGGAAGGGACCTTAGAGCCCATCCTGTTCTAACCCCCCTGCTACCTTCCCCTATCCCAGGCTGCTCCAAGCCCTGTCCAATCTGTCCTTGAACACTTCCAGGGATGGGGCATCCACAGGTTCCCCGAGCAACCTGTGCCAATACTCTGTCACACTCACCACGAAGAATTTTCTCCCAACATCTGATCGAAATCTCCCCTCTTGCAGTTTAAAACTGTTCCCTCTTCTCCTACCAGCATCTACCCGTGTAAAAAATCACTCTCTTTTTTTTTTTTTTTTTAATAACCATGACGTGGTCCAGGGGCAGGAGAGCAGCAAACAACTTGGTACGGAGGAGAAAAGAGCTGGGATTTAGTATGGAAAAGAGGAGGGATGCAGGTGGAAACACAGGGGAAGTAACAAAGGATTTNCGGGCGGGTCCCGCCCGGAGCGGTGCCGCGCTCCGCAGGGGGGTCCTGCCCGGGCCCCGGGTCCCACCGTGTCCCACCGGTGTCCCACCAGTGTCCCACCAGTGTCCCACCAGTGTCCCACCAGTGTCCCGGGGGCTCGGCAGGCACCGCAGGAGGGCGGAGCAGCTGCTGGAGCCGCGGTTTGAGGTTTGTCCCGTTTACACGTGGCATTGCTGCCCTGCCCCGCTGCCGGCGGCTGGAGCGCTCAGCGCTCAGTGTCCGCCCGGGGACTCGGGTGGGAGCCACGGCACACGGGACTCACCTGAAGCAAGGTGTGTGTGGGGACAGTGCTGCGCTGCAGGCTGGGAGCGGCATCCCGGGACGAGGGGTCCAGGGAGCAGCACCCCAAGGCTGAGTTCTGGCGATGCAGCATCCCGGGACGAGGGGTCCAGGGGAGCAGAATCTCAGGATTGGGGTCCGGAGGAGCAGCATCCTGGGACTAGGGGAGCAGAATCTCAGGATTGGGGTCCGGAGGAGCAGCATCCTGGGTCTAAGGGAGCAGAATCTCAGGATTGGCGTCCAGAGGAGAAGCATCCTGGGACTAGGGGAGCAGAATCTCAGGACTGGGGTCCAGAGGAGCAGCATCCTGGGACAGGGGGTCCAGGAAAACCGAATTTCAGGATTAGGGGTTTGGGGAACCGCACCCCGGGACTGGGTGTCCAGAGGAACGGCATCCCGGGACTGGGGGTTCAGGGGAGCCGAATCTCGGGGTTGGGGATTTGGAGAACAGCACCCCAGGACTGGGAGTCCAGGGGAGCAGAATCTCAGGATTGGGGGTCTAGGGAAGCAGAACCTGAGGACTGGGGTCTGGAGGAGCAGCATCCCAGGACTGGGGGTCCAGGAGAGCAGAATCTCGGAACTGGAGATTTGGGGAACAGCACCCCAGGACTGGGAGTCCAGGGAAGCAGAATCTCGGGATTGGGGGTTTGGAGAACAGCGCCCCAGGACTGGGGCTCCAGGGGAGCAGAATCTCAGGATTGGGGTCCGGAGGAGTAGCATCCCGGGACTAAGGGTCCAAAGGAGCAGCATCCTGGGATTTGGGGTTTGGAGAACAGCGCCCCAGGACTGGGGCTCCAGGGGAGCAGAATCTCAGGATTGGGGGTCCGGCGGAGCAGCACCCCAGGACAGGGGTCCGGAGGAGTAGCATCCCGGGACTGACCCCAAACCCCCCCTTTGTATTCCAGGGCTCCCGGGGAGCGTGGCCCCCCGGCCATGCCGGCCCCCGCGGAGGCAGGGCGAGCCCCCGGCCCGCCGGATGGCGGCTGGGGCTGGGTGGTGGTTTTCGGAGCCTTCGTTTCCATCGGCTTCGCCTACGCCTTCCCCAAAGGCTTGGCCATCTTCTTCAAAGAAATCCAGGATTTCTTTGGCACGTCCTATAGCGAGGTGGCGTGGGTCTCCTCCATCATGCTGGCCACGACGTACGGTGCAGGTGAGTGATCCTGCACAGCCCCTGGGGCATGGCACGGAATAAAAGAGCAGGAATAAAAGGTGTAAGAGCAGGAATAAAAGGTGCAAGAGCAGGAATAAAGGGTATAAGANAGCAGGAATAGAAGGTGCAAGAGCAGGAATAGAAGGTGCAAGAGCAGGAATAGAAGGTGTAAGAGCAGGAATAAAGGGTATAAGAGCAGGAATCGCCACTCTGGAGAGTAGAGGGAGAGCAACCAATGTCCATGTGTACGGGCACCATCCACAGCTTTACTTTCTGATCATGTTTCCAAACGTTTGTTTAGGCAGACAAGTCGTATGTGGAGCCTGAGGGGCGCCTACCCAGAAATCAGAAGATTACCTATGAAAACTTTCTGTGGGCATCAGGGAAAAAGTCCTGAGAATAGGCCGGTGGAAATAACTAGATCTGGGTTTCAGCCAGAGCTGAGTGTGCAGTAGAATAATTAATGAAGTAGCTGCTTGTTTATTGTGCTGATAATCCCAGCAATAAAATCGCCAGTTGCTCTTATCAGTTGTAAAACAGTACATGTAGCTTCGATCTTTTTTTATTATTTCAATATCACTTTCATGACTGAATGAAATACATGGGCTGCCCTTGATTAAATCTTCAGTTGGAGGTGGACAGGAACCATACTCTGCAATTGCAGGAAGCTTCATTAATATTTATCCTGTCTATTAAAGAAATTCTGAAACTAATCTTTGTTTTGTTTTTACAAAGGTTGTTTATTTTTTCCCCCCTTAATAATGCACTGTAGTGGTTTTTGAAGAGCACAGTTGCTCACATTTTAATGAAAATAAAGTTGCTTTGTGTAAGTTTGTAAGGTGGAAGTGAGGCTTGAGTCCGAGCTATTGTAATGCACTCTGTTGTAACCCTGACTGGGTCCTACAGAGATGAGCTCTGCAAAGCTGATTTCCTATACAAGAACCCACAAATGGAGCACTTGGAGGGCAGAACCCAAGCAGTGATTTAGAAAGAGAAATCCCCTGCTTGTGCCAGTGCTGTTGTCCCATTGGCTGTCCCATTTATTTGGCAATAAATGTGCCAAAGTATTTACCCTGGGTGCCTCTGTGAGTTGGCAGCTCTGCTTTGTCTTCCAATAAAAAAATGTTGTCCCCTCCCCTGGTATGGAAGAGATGCTTTGTGCCTGACCATGACCAAGCGAGGAACATGCTCTGCAGATTAACCCTGCACTGGCAGCACCTCAGGCTGCTCACAGGGGATGGGGAGCTTGAGCCTCTTGGGGTTCAGCTCATGGCCCATGAGCTGGTGCTGGAGCAGGTGAAATACTGCTGTGATCACCTCTGCCCCTCCCAGCTGCTCATCTTCCAACCCACCTTCTCTCTGTCTCTCCAAGTGTTCCCAGTCAGTGCTGTGTGCTCTGTACCTGGGATGTTGTACTGGACTTTTATCCTGATTAACTGAGCATCTCCTGCCTTTTTGCAGGAGCTTTAACTTCACACTCCCTAATGCTGTTACACGGTGATGTGGGGGATGATACAACTGAATTGCAGGTGCCTGTACCTTTGTACAATCCCTGGCCTTGCAGCTGCTCAGTTATATCCAGTTACCAGTCCTCCCCTCCCCTTGCTCTGGAGTAAGACTCATGCTTGTTGGATCCTCCCTGTGACCCTGGCTGAGCTGCTGGGTGGCTCAGGGGCTGCAGACAGGGCGTGGGGGGAGCTGATGGAACACGGAGTCAATGAAACACGGGTACCCAAGAGTGTATTTAACACGTCTGCTTTGATTGACTGGGCATTTAACACCGGAGCAGGTGTAGCTTATGAATGACTCCAGTGGTTTGGAAATCCTCACTAAAGGACAGCTCCTCTGAGCTGCCCAGGTTTTGCTCTGCAGCAGTGCCTGTTAGAACTGTGAGGACACAGGGCTTGATTTACTCTGCTGGAAAACTAGAAAACAGTTTAACGCTGGATTTTTGCTAATCTTCCAAAAAAAAAAAATTCTAAAAACACACCAAGGTTTCAACATACTCCTGAGTCACTAATAGAGGTGCCAAACCAGATGATTATTGCCATAGCATGTCCATCCCTTCCCTTCCTTTCCCAAATGAGGCAGAATGGTCACAGGCTGTGTGGAGGTGCAGGTGATGCTGCTCTGTGGGGACAATGGGGGGCCACTGAGCATCTCCTACATGAAACACCAGGCACATGTCCCTGGGGGGCTGCAGGGGCCAGGGGTGCATTTGCTGGTTTCAAGTGTGGGCCATGGAAGGAAATCCCCGTGAGGACTGACCCATCCCAGCTCCCTCCATCCCCATCATGACTGCCCAGTGCCCTGGCAGGGCACTCAGAGGATGATGTTTTCACTGACCACAGCTTTTGTTGACACAGTGCTTGGTTTCCTTGGTGCTCTCGTTGGTCTAAGGACTTGTTTTTGGGCTGTGCTGCTTACACTGTAACAGAGCTTGTGTTTGCATTTCATAAATAATGCAAATGAAGCTTATTTTCTGAAAATACATGAACTAACCCAAATCTCCACTGGAGAAGCTGTGTTGATTTTGGCAGCATGGATGCAGATTTACAGTGACCACCTGAGGCTTTGCTTGTAGCACCGAAGGAGTTCCAGTTTTTCAGTCTAAAACTGAAGATCAGCAGCCAGGACTGTTTCTGCCCTTCACTTTCTGCTGAATTCCCCCAGGAAGCTGTTTTATACCAGCCAAGGCTCTGGTAATATATATTACAGAAGTTAATGTGTCTTATCTCTCAGTTTCTTAATCTGAACTAGGTTGCAGAAAACAATTCTGTCACTATAATACAAGTAGTAAAACAGATTACTGTGCAGTAAAGTGGATAGCCTAGACTTTATGATGGGGTACTTGTAGTTCTTGCCAGAACTCCTGCTCAGCAATTCCACATTTCCAATTGCAGAAGGCAGACTGGGAGGTTTGAGAGTGAGGAGCATGAAGGAACATTGCTTTTCTCTGACCAAATCCCACAGGCTGAAGCCCTATCAATCTGATAAAGAAGGATGTGTTTTACAATGTTTCTACTTTTCTTTTTTTTTCTTGTCATGGGTGAAGAGCTCATTCCTTACCCCAAATGAGAAAGGTATTACAGAGCAGAGTCTTTGATGTATGGAAAAAAAAAGGAAAAAGGATCTGATCAATGATCTGAGAGGCCTTTTCCAACCTTAATTCTCTGATTCTCTGATTCTATAAGGGACCAAGGGCCATGGCATCATCCTTCCCTAAAGGTGCTTTCAGCTGCACCCCAGCACCCAGGTAACAGGCTCTGGGGGTGAGGAGGACACAGCAAATGTCCCAAAATGTGGAGCACCACAGGGTACCCATCATGCTGCCAGATGCCCTGGGCAGGGCTGCTTTTTGCAAACTGCCTTCTTGGGCACTGTTTGCTGTGCCAGCACAAGACCAAGATTCCCAAGGTTTTGCCTCAGGTACAGGGATGAGTTTTGTTTAGGAAACAATTTCATTGCAAAGCTAAAAGCCTTTGGCATTTGCATCTCCAGATTTGGGCTGTGTTTTGGTGCCAGGTTCACTGAACTCAGCTGCCCTTTTCCTACTTTTAAGGGTGACACATTTCAAGCTAAGCCAGAGATGTGTCCCTGGGGATAGCCATTACCCAGGGAAAGCAGGAGGCAGCAGAACTCTCAGGAAAGAAAAGATAAGCAGTATTAATTTGCTAGTAAATTTGTTGCCTTATTCAGCATCAGGAGAAACAGCCAAACATTCTAAAAATAAGAAATAATGATGCCACTAATTTAATAGCAGTAATGTTCTTGTAGCTCTTGTGATCTCCTGTAAGGCTGTAAGAGAGGTAAGGATCTTGGGAAGAAGTAATATCTTTTATTATGGCCAACTGTTAGAGCTTGAACAACGAGCCAGCCTCCTGGCACATGTGCCAGAATAGAGAGAATAATTTAATACTAGGACAGGATCTGCATTTTCTTTTCTTTTCTTTTTTTTTTTTAATGGTGACTGTGTGGCCAAATGCTTCCTTCATCTTTATAATGGAGTGACAGGAATCATCCAAGGGGAGCTCAGAGAGCAGATCCTCCTGCAGAGTCATTTCTGCTGCTTGGGCTGAATAGCTGGGGCTACACCAGGGGACATTGGAGCTTCTTTTTAGTAATTTTGAAGAATTCCACGCTTTTGTGATTGCTGTGCATGTTTGTATACAGCTTGTAGGTGTAAATATGTACTGCTTCTGTTGTCCTTTAATACATAAAAAGCTCAGGCTCATGGCATCAGCAACATGAATTGTTTAGAATGTACTGCAGTGGAGTCTTGCCTCAGAATCACTATACCCTGCTGTAAAACTCCTCCCAAAAGCTCCAGGGTGCTGCTCTAACACATTCAAATTTCCATTAAAATGAAGGAATCGCTGTCTGTCTATTTTACAAAGGCAGCATCAGAGAGCCACAATTTGCAAACACAAGAAAATTGAGAGTGTATCTGGTGAAAAAGCCTCCACCTGAAACCAACCAGTGTTTATTAGTCTTGTTATTTATTGGTTAGTAATTTGGTGAAGATCAAATTACCTGAAGATTTAATTCTGGAAATGCTCCACAACTAAATCTTTTCTCCAAATACACTTTCTTCCAGAGCTTATAAGTGCTTAATAGAGCATCTGCTAAAGCAGCAAGGAAAAGATAGGGAAGCTGAAAAGTCCACCAATGACCTTGAACATTTAATCCAAAATTTTATAGCTGTATTTTATTACACTGCTAGCATGATAAATTGCAGTGACAGGTTTAGAAAGCACCTTACAACATGCAGTGGCGTAAAGCTATATTAATAATGAGTTTGATTCTGCAGTTTTTAACTCAATCAAAACTACCAACGTTCTCCCCTGCTCTGGTCCAGACTCTATCAAAACCTTCTTTGCCTGCAGAAGACCCCACCCAGGGCTTCCCACCCATCTCAATTGCCTTCAAAGAGCAAAAAGGGGAAACTACAAGGGGAAACTGAGGCATGGGGGGGAGGGAGGTTTTTTCACCTGTGTCAGCTCTCTCTACTGCTGTGCTTACAGCACTGGTTTAACAAACTTTCATTCTCAAGTGGAGCTTTTACCAGGATTTCCCTAGGCACGTGATTTTCCACCTGGGTACTTTATGGAGGCTGAAACAAAAGGACGATTAAAGAAGATTATTCTGTTTATTCACGGTGCTGTGGATATCCAGCATCCTGCTATCCTGGCCCAAGCCCTGGCAGGTGCTCCCTGGAGCTGCCTGATGCTGGACTTCACCTTTTTCCTTACCTTCCCCATCTCTTGGAGTCCCACTCAATCAGCCTCCCCATGCTGTGGAAACAAGACATCTTCCTGTGCAGGGGCAATCCCTGGGGTAGCAGCACTGTTAGAATCCTAGATTTTGATAAGAAAGCTGGATGAGGAATGATTTGATTTCTGTAATGAATGGTGCTGCAGATTCATATACTTCTCCTGACTCTCAGAGAGCACTCCAACACTGCAAGGTCACCATGTATGGGCTTATATTTTTTATTTTTTTAAATAGCTCTGTTCTACTTAAGAGCCATAATAGCACTATAGGTTCAGGTGAAATATTTCTGTGTTCGTGGACTTGGTCACAAAGCTTTATCATTTTGCCCTTCATTGGAGCTAACAAGGTCAGCAGTAATAGAGATGTGATAGACTTAATAAAAACCGAGATTAATAAGAACTAGGGAGAAGGAAGTGAAGAGTTTTGGCTGGGGGGTTGTTAATGGTGTTAAGCCAAGGAGTAAGTTATAATCCATTCCCCCCAAGTGGAATTCAAACCTGTGAAAGCTTCTTCCCCCAGATGCCCACCTATCCCAGAGCACTGCAGCTCCTTCTGCCCCTGGATGGGCACTCCACTGATCTCTTGGCCAAGTCATTCAGGGCATCCCAGGGTGGGCAAAGCCCTTGGAGATCACAGGCAGGCAGGGGCCAAATTGCTTCTGGAGCAGCATGTTAAGAGTGGTAGCAAAGGGCTGCTGACCTCCAGGAATGGGTGTTCCAGCCACACAGGGAACTCCTGTTCTGCAGCTGGGCTTCCAGTGGTGCAGGGGATCAAAGCCAGTGGTCCTGCCAAGGCAAAAGGACAACTGAAGAAATCACAGGAGAGCAGCTCAAACATCTGATGTCGTGACCTTATGAAGGTGAGTGGCCGTGATCTGCTGCGTGGTGAGATCCAAACCTGCAGCTGGGGAAACCACTGAGCGCTGTCCCTTTGCAGGAGAGGTTATTTAATTGCCTCAATACGAAGTGACATGAAGAACCTTGTCCCCAGCCCCAATTTGGGAGCTGCTGGCCTGTGGCTCCTCTGTGTGCTGCAGGAGCAGCATCTAAGCTGGGTAAACTGGAAATTGAAATGCCAGAGCACTGATCAGATAAGACTACTGAATAAGGAAGAGAACACTTTGTCTTTCTGAAGGTTGGGCTTTGTCGGCTTTGTTTTTCTTCTTTATTTTTTATTTTTTTTAACATTGGGTTGCTGCTGTGGCAAATGTAAGTGTTTCTGATGGGAGGTCAGGGTCCCTGTGTTCCCAAGGGCATGCCTGCTGGGTGCAGGGGAGGGAGGATTGCTGCAGCCTGGTTGCTGCAGTGGAGCACTGCTCTCACTGCTTTCCCAGCTGAATGCAGTGCCAGTCCTGCCCAGGAGACCCAGCAGCACAGGACTGACCAGTTTGATGACTGAATAATGCGTGTCCAGACAATTTCTCCCAAGCTTGGTTTATGCATCATCTCACAGGGATTGTGCTGAAGCTGTAGCCATTACCCCCTTAAATGAAACTGACTGTTAAAAAACTTAACTCTGACTGTTTTCCTCACCTGTGAGGCAGCAAATGAAGCATCTCTGGGGCTAGGTTAGCTGTTGGAGCTGCTGTGGCATGTGCTGGATTTCAGCCTCCTTATTTAAAATCAATTATTTGCAATGTAAACTAACACTAATAGAAGGCATCAAGGTGATTTAGGTGTGGACAGGTCTTTGGAAGCTGCTCTGTCAGGTCTGGCAGAGGAGTATTTGGGACTGTGGTTGTCACTTGGAGCATGTGCTCACTGCCACTTGTCCTTGGTGTGTGGCCATCCTGTCTCCAGCAGCACTGGCTGAGGAAGGGCTGGTTATCTGTGAGCTCCTCAGCTCATGCAGGTGTAAACCAAACCATCTGAACCAAGCAGCTGAGACTAATAATTATTAGGCATCATTATTAGCAAGTATCACCAGTTATTCTCCAGTGATCTGGAGCAAGCAGGAGCAGGGCTCGGTTACCAAGGGTGAGCAGCAGTTCTCTGTGCCCTGGTGACACAAACACTTAAAAGCATGAGCTAGCCGAGTTTCTTCTGGCATGACAAAGAGTGGAAGGCTGCAGGCTTGAACCCTCTCATCCCTTTGCCCCCACAGCTGTTACAGCTGTGTTTTCTCTGGCTGCCTCCCTTGCAGGCTGTGCACTGTTACCAGGAGCTGGTGGCTGATCCCTCCATCTCCAGAGGCTGCTGGGCTCTGGCAGCACATTAATAATATGGGGGTACTTTCACTGGGGGGGCAATGAGGAGGTTGCTCTGTCATGATGGGCTGGTACCCTGGTGGATAAATTACAAAGCCAAAGGCAGTGTCGTTATTCCATGGAGGGAGTGAGATTATTACTGAGGAAATTGCAGGCCTGCTCCTGCCGTTGTTTTACTACTGGTGTAATAATAGACTTTGTTCCATTAGTATAAATGATTTCCCCCCCTTTCCCTCTTTGCTGAGTATGTTGCACTCCTTCTTATGTCCCCAGTGACTCCCCACAGTCAGTGGCAATCATGGCATGCTGAGTCCCTATTTGTATTTCCGCAATAATCTGGCAAATATTAACTATCAGGGCAGTTTTTTTGGTGCTGACCAATGTCCCTGTGCAGAACAGCCCTTTAGAGCCACTCATCATTGTGGAAAAGCAGGAAAAGCTGAGCTGCCTGCTGCAGCCCCAGCCATGGGGACACTGGTAGTCCCAAATCTTTCAGCCCTGTGGTCTGTGCAGTTGAATATTTTAAAATATTGTTGTTTTATCACCTGTGTGGTCATCAAATGGTCTGAACAGCGGACCTAGAACATTTGCAGTGGCTCTGTGCCACTTTGCACTGTCAGAAGGTCAGTGTTGTGAAACCTGGGACAACATCCACATTGCTGGAAGCCTCTGGGTTACAGATTTTCAGGGCCTCAGCCCTTAGCTGCTTATCTGAAAGCCCTACACAGAAATATTGCAGCAGAAATTCATCCAGGATGAGCTCCACCAGAAAGGAGGAATACTGTTACTATTAGTACCAGGTTAAGTTAAAAAAAAAGAGAAAAAAAAGCAAACAAACCTTACAAATAAGGGATATATGCACACAGGGTCAGAGGTATGGGAGAGAAGAATGTTTTAGTCCCTATTAGAAATACAACAGTGTTTCACACCGGCACTGGAAGTTTTGTAGCTCATAAAAAATTCATAAGGCTTGCTGAGGAAAACAGGAAGGCAATTCAGGTGTCTATTTTTTGAGCACTGTCATACTTGCAAGAGTTTAAGCCAGTCTGGATTGATATTTCTTGTTATATGCCAACTCTGCATTATGATCCTCTCTGGATCGTAGTTCAGTGACTCGAAAAGAATGAATGACAATGTGGCCTGGCTTTGTGGAGGAGAAGAGAGGAGAGTCCAGGGTATTTTGCTTTTTCTTTATGGTTTTACAGTCTCCTCTTCAGGGTCCTTTTCACTTCTGCAAACACAAAAGTCAAGGTGAAAAGTAATTGGACAAGCTAACAAATGAGTTCAGGCTTACTGCAATCCCCACTGGCGAGTCTCTGTGTTTCTCTTGCCACCAAGAGCAGCCTTTTTGACACGGCCTTTCATGTACCAGCTAACAAAGAATGGAAATCTGCCACAGGTATGAGAAAAGAGAGGCTTTAAACAGGACAGGCACTAAACCAGCCTGATTTATATGGGCTGAGGATAGTGCTTTACATTTCATCAGTCTTCCAGGGGCTCCATGATCCCAGCTGCATCTTTTGGGGATATTTGGTACAAACTGTTGCTCTCCAGGCTGCAGAGTTTTACTGCAGCAGAAGTGGAAGCCTCATGGTGTGCACCCTGCTCTGCAAGGGCTTGGGGTATAAAGTGAAGCACTTGTGAGCAGGCATTCCTTGCTCTTACCATGGGCTGATGGAGATGATGGAGAGTGTGTCCCTGTGAGCCAGGGGAGGTGCAGAGCCACAGGCACAGCTCTGGGTGGAGCCAGCAGCAGGATGAGGCTCAGCATCCCCACTGTGTCCTCTGCTGTCCTGTGTTGTCCCCCTGCAATGGATGATAAATGATGGCCATGGCTGCCATGTGTTTGGGTGGGGGAATGCCATCCCTTCCTGCACCAAAACACCACCCTAAAGTCAGCATTCTTGTCATTGGAATGTACTGGGGTGTGCAAGGGGTTAATTAAAGGATGCCTCTAACTTCATCATGAGGAGTTGCAGGGCTGTATTGGAGGGGCTGTGGGGACAGCCCTGACTGCTCTGCTCCCTGGGAAGCCTCAGTGCACTGGGGACATTCCCAGCAGCTGGGATGGCTTTTGCTGCCTGCTCTGACTTTTCAGGGACTTGCACAGTGTTTATGTGGCTGCTCCTGCAAGGTCAAACTGGGTAAATGGCAGCTTTCTGAGAGCTTTGCCAGCTGTTCCTCCTGCCCTGCTCTCACCTGATGCTGTAAATTAAGAAGCAAAAATCACCCTGACTCCTCTTAGCTTCTCCCACTGCAGGCTTGCAGGAGGGAACAATGGCTTCATTTGGATGCCAGGACAGGGAGCCTGTGGCTGCTGCACATTTGACCAGGCAGGTATGAGCAGCTAAAG
>VZTT01057386.1:6513-20742 GCA_013400855.1 Buphagus erythrorhynchus
CGGCCGCGGGCCCGGCCCGCTCACGGCCCGTCGGCAGGAGGCAGCCGGGTGCCGTGCCAGGGCAGCGACACGGGGACAGGGCAGTGCTGGCGCTCCTCTACCCCGCTGATGGCCCCGGGCACGGCCCGGCTGCCCCGGGCTGCCCCCAGGGCGGGGGACGCAGAGCCCGCACCGGGCCGGGCTGGGACGGCACCACCGGCACCGCCCGGGTCCTGCCGTGGCCGCAGGTCGCAGCGCGGCTCCTTTCCTCGCGGGCACGCAAGGCTTTGCGCCTTTAAAAATCACCTTGGCACTGCACTCCGGGACTGCCATTGCTACTCACAAGGATTCGTGATGACGCTCTGGAAAAAGTCAATATTCTCCTGTTTCCATGACCAGTAAGAAAGGCCAGCCACTGGAGAAAGTGTGCCGTGTTGTTAAAGCCGAGTCTTTACACCCGCACCATGAATGAACTTCAGAATGGTGGCAGGCTTTTAACTTCTTTTCTTACTGACATTTTTGGTCAGGAAGGCATTACACACCGGAATATTTAGAAAGACTAGCAGAAAGAGAAGCAAAAGCAAACACACGGAAACCCCACCAAAACAAAACCGAAACCAACAAAAAACAAACAACAAAATTAGGGATGAAAGAAGTTGCAAGGACTTCTCAGCTCATGGAATTTCTTCCTTCATGGGAGGTTTTCTGCTGGACCTACCCTGTTTAGACCCTTGGCCTCACTCACCTGGTGGGACTCGATAACGAGTGGAGTCAAAGAAGTGACACTGTGCTGTGCCCCTACCTGCCAAGGCTAATGAAAATTGCTTGTGCCAAGCATCTGAACCCACAAACATGAGATGCCTTCTCCCACAAACATACTTTTCTAGCTGATCATTTTCCTTCCAGTTCTTTCCTTTCAAGGAGAGGAAGAAAATGCTCTCTCAGTGTCCCAGTGAGCTCTGCAGTTCTCAGACACAGCACCCAGCCCTCTGCTTTCTTCACTGCTGCAGTAATTGTGTCTTTAATGTGGACTCTCAGCAGTCACAACTCTAGCAAAATACCTGAAATTTTGGAGATTATTTTCAACTTCTTGGTATGTCTCCAAGGCCAAGATGGAAATTAAAGTGGAAGACAGGAAGGCCCCTCAGGAAATGGAGGAGGTACTGGCAGTAGGGCAGATAAGCAGTTGCCCACCCAGCACTTTAGACACTCCAAGGTGCCTCAGACTGCACAGAGCTTCCATACACAGTGTAGAGCTTCAGGAGACTGGTCCATGCAGAAGCAGCCACCAAAGTCCAGAGGAGCATGCAAGGATGTACTGGAGACCTTCAGTCTTAGATGATGGGAATAGAGGACAAGAGATGGTGAATTCAGAGATCCATCGGGAAGGAAAGGGAAAAAGTATGAGCAAGTGCTGTGATTCTCTAGATTCTCTTTTTTCTCTCTTTAGAATCTCTCTGTACTTGCAAAGTGACAGATGAAAACTGTGTGCTACTCTGTGCTACCAAAGGCAGATTTGCTGTGACTGAACAGAGCAGCGTTACCCCCTCTAGTGCCGTGTGAGGGATCTCTGACAGCACTCACCTGCTCACCCAGAGCATTTCATGATGAAGTGATTCCCGCCTATGCCCTTTACTGTCTTGCCAACAGCACTCTCTGCTGCTGGCCAGGTTTCTGCAAGTGCATTATTCTGCCTGTGCTGTCACCTACCTCAGCTATATCTGTCTTTCTCCTGATGATGGATCCCTTAGTTCTTCTGACATATTCCCTGGGGTCACACAATGCTTCAGTGTCTCCTGGTGCTTTCTGTAAAGGGGACAGCACAAGCAGCCTCCTCTGGACACACCTAACCAAGAGCCTCCCTCACTTTTCCCCAGCACTGCTGCCTGCTCTGGCACCCAGCCTAGGGAAATGAGCTCTCCCCACCAATTCCCATCTGTGCATAGGCAGGTGTGAAAGGGACCATGCTGAGCAAGGATGGGGCAGGAAGGTGCCATCACACACAGGGGATGCTGGGCAGGCTGCAATTTGCAAGCACAATCTGCCCTCGGCACATGACAGGATAACAGGAACTACTTCCCTGCCAGAAATGAGGGTGGTAGAAAGAAGGCACCTTTCAGGTTAAGCCACAGAGGGACTGGTGGCAGCATGTCTACATGAAAGAACTTTGCTCTGAATATCACAAGAGATCTGGCCTCAGGGTTCTGCTTTAAACCAGCTGACTCTGATGTGTATTGAATCCAGATAATAACAACCAGGTTTAACTTGCTCTTTATCCCCATAAACACAAACTAGACAGAAATGTCTCTAGTCACTCTAGTGCAAGGGCATCCACTGAGGGTTGGCATCAGTAGAGTTCTGATGGTGTGCTGCAGCCTGTGCCTTCCAGTCATTCAGACTCCTTGTTTCAAGGCCTTTCTGGACATCATGAGCACACACTCTCCAGAGAAGGAAGGTTTTTCTTTATAGAACTCTATTCAGACCTCCACGCATTGTTTCTAGAAATCTATGTATCTCCCTATATTAATGTCTTCATTTCACACTGCTTCCTTTTTAGCAGCAAAGAAAATCAATAGAAGATGCCCATATGATATGATTACATGTAAAATGACACATAATTATTGAATGACCCAGTTCCCACTCACTGAGGCTGCACACAGCTGTCCATAGAGTTAGGGCACAGCTGATTTTAAGGCGCCTTCCAATCCAAATCATTCCATAATTTCCAGAGCAGTATAACTGTCTCCACCTGCCTTGGCCACATGTTGAGGTTTGCCTACTGGGTCTGCTTCTATGTACTGTCCAGCTGAGAAATTTTCTGCTTGTTCAACTGAATTATTTTCCCAGTGCTTTGGAAAGCCTCAGCTATTGTCCAGCTTGACCTCAAAGTTGCTTTCTCAGACAATGTCATCCTTTTTCTCATTCCAGAAAGCTTTGATATTATATGAAGGATCTCCAATTTCTCCTCAGTCTCTAATGTGAGTTTCTATTCAGGGTCTTTTGGTTGTTTTGGGTTTGTTGGGTTTTTTTCTGGTTGCTCAATTAGACTCCAAGCCTTCCTGCAATTCAGTGATCTGAGAATCCAGATCACTGTTTCCATCAGAACTGCTTCCTCCTCCTTCTTCACTGAGGTGCTCACAGCTCTTCCTTCCTGGGCAGACTGCTGTGCTCCCAGGCTGTGCCTGCAGATGCAGTACTCCCTCCTGCTCTGGGCACCTTGTCTCTAGCTCCTGTCATGGTTCTTTCCTCCCTGAATTACAGACAACAGTCTGGGCTCCATAGCTGCTTGCAAGGCCCATGTGTTTCATTCCATAGATCTCCCCACTTCCACAGCTGTGGCAGCCCTTCCTGGTACATCCTTTCTCCAGATATCCTGGGTGCATGGTGTGGAGGAAGCACTGGAAGGGCTACTGCCAAACCCACAGCTTCTGGGTGCTTTGTCAGTCCCTAATATACTGTTCCTCAGGGCCATGGCCTCCCCCCCATGACAGCTTTGGGTATTCCCAGTATTCCCCACACTAGTGGTGCCCATGGAGGGCTGTGCAAGCTCCTGCCAATGTCAGCACAAGAGCAGGGTCCCATTGCAGCATCTCTGCTGCACCAGTGCAGCTGCTGGCTGCTACAGGTGAACCTTCACATTTTTAATCTCCCCATTTTTCCAAGGGAAGGAAGCACTTCACCTCTTGCAATTAATCTATTGACTGTTGTGTGATAAAACCAATTCCTAGAGAAGTCTAGGAATTGCCTCTCCACTCTGAATTTCCTATTAATAATTACTCAGTCTGTCAATCAGGTTTGTGGGTTTTTTTGGCTTTTTTATTTTACCTACAAGATGTTTCTGTGTCTTTCTTGTATCTCTCTGGTTTTAACATGATAGCACACACAGACTGCACTGTGAACAAGTGAAACTGCATGTTCAAACTTCCATGGAAACCACTGACAGGCTCTATATTTTATGATTTGAAGGTATTCATAATTCAACAGGAAGGTCTCAAAGTGCATACATATATACATACATTCTCCTTTTTCTTTGATTTAATATTTTGCCTGCTTTCCAGAGAAAGTAGCTGCTCATCACATACCTGAATCATTATAATTTTTAAAGAACTGGAAACCTGAATTTATTTGCATTTGCTTTCTTTCTTTTTCTACTCACCTGTTTTTCAAGTTACATTCCAAGGAGTCTGTTTTAAATTCCTTTTTCTACTGTTTAAAGACTCATGGACAGCTGTTCTGCTCCTGCTGTGCTATCTGTATCCCTGTATTGATGACTGGAATCCAAATATCCCTCTCTCTGGAGAGTCCAAAGTCACTGTAAGATGGGCCTGACCTCTGTTCTGTAATCACCTCCAAAGAATTTGACCTAATTTTACAGCTGTAGATAACTGCACAGTGCTAGTTACAATGCAATGCTAACAACCCCTTTGCTGTACCATCAGCAAACCCAGTACAAGGGGTGAATGGAAAGGTGAGGATGGTGGTAGAGGTCTAAAAACCTCTGTAGCTTCCTTTATTCTGGTTCCCAGTGTGAGACAGAGCAACTGGTACGTTCTGGGATTGCCTGGGACACTTGGGTCAATTAAAGAGCCTCTGGCTGAGCCCCAGTTGCCTCTGTGCTCACCATTGCCCCCAGACACTTGTCCCAAACCTGCAGGGAGAGGAGGGAATGGCAGGGCATGCTGACACCATGGAAATGCCCTGTGGGCTATGGGGATGGTGGCTCTACACCCCAGCTCTGGAGGCCAGCTGGTTTCCAGGAGCTGTAATCCTCATGTGACCATGGCTTCCATGCCAGGACTTCTGTACTGCCATGTTTCAGTATCAGTCAGGAAGACTTGCTCAGGAAAGAAGTTTCCCCATACTTAGCCCCTACTGCTTCACCTCCTGGTGAGTCTGTCACATAGGATTGGAGTTCATCATGCTGGACTTCACTAGCTGAGCTGGGCAAGTGCCCCAGGAAAAGGAACTAGAAAAAAAAACAGAATATATTTCATTTTGTGGACAAGGACCACACACTTATCTTCACAATGCCTGCAGAACATTGGTCCATCTTTTTTTTTTATTTCCTAGGAAAGAAAAACAAACACAACACACCAAGAAAAACTGCTGCTGCTATTATAATCAGCAAGATAAAAAGAACAATTCATAGTGGCCTTACAGCACAAGGGCTACTGTAAGAATTGCTGATCTAGGGCTAATTTCAGCCAAGTTATTTAAGGAGTCTCTTTACCTCATGCTGACAGCATTTTGTACAGTGGTTTTGGGCATTGGAACCACATCCCCATAGCCCGTGGGTACCTGTTTTTTCCATTTTGTCCAAATGCAAACTCTGGTTGAAGAGAGCAGCATTTCTCACAGCTGAAACACTCTCCCCATTGTAGGCAGAGCTGCAGCACAGTACCTGTAACTTAAAGTGGCTTTCTGTGTGCTGGTTGTTGCCACTTGTGCTGTGGCTAGCATCCCTCTGTGGCATTTTCCCAGTCTGTTCCTGGCTTGAGGGCAGGCTGGGAGTCCCAGGTGATCAAACTTGCTACCAGCAAGAGGCAGGAAGTCTGGGTGAGCACAGTTCTCTTAGGAAACTGCCCTAAGCACTGAGATGAGATAAGACAAGTTCAGTCTTAAAAAAATAAATGTGGCTCCCCAGAGCTAGGGAATATTTATGTCACTTGACTCAAAATCAAAACAAAATGCCACCAAAACAAAACAAACAAACAAAACAAAAATCAAAAAAAGAAGCAAGGCTTTGGGAACCCTCAGCTGTAACACAACATGTGCAATGTCCCCAGCCTCATAGTGCCCCAGGGCTGGGGTGGACTCTTGGAAACTGGGGGACATCACAGGTCATCTAGGGAAGTGTCTCTGTTTTAATCCTGACATCAACTACTGAAATCTGTAATTAGGCAGAGTGCTTTTTTGGAGCTGTCCCTATATCTGTAGTAAGGCTGCTCGAAGTGTGTAATTACACAGACCCAACTGTCCCACAGGTGCCAAGAGAAGGACAGCCATGGCAAACTCCTCACAGCCATATTCCTGCTCCACAGGACAGGCAGGTGGGGAATGCAAGCACCCAGAATGCAGCCTCAGGTGCTCCCAGGGATTTGGGACATTGCTGGACCATGCCCTGAGTCCTGGGGGCAGCTCCCATGGCACTGGGAGCAAGGGTGATGAACTTTGCCACTGCACTACTGAGGATTTTGCCTGCTGTATTGTCCTGCCTGTGCCTGCTCTGTAAGGTGCCTTACTGTGTTCTGAGTACATCTACAGCCTTGAGAGGAGCAAGAAAATTGCCACTTGACAGATATTTTCCCTCTGACTCCTTTCCATTTTCTTGGATCCTCTCTCTGTTTTCAGACTCACACGTGCTGAAACAATTTGCAATAATGTCTAGGTATTACATTGCCACTAAGTCCATTAGTTCATAGATTTCTTCTTCTTCTGGAGTTCTTGCAGCTGCTGTCTTGCCAGTTAATTTCTCATGTATTTCCTTTCAAATCAGAATTGAATTAGTGAGCATACATAATGAGGCACAGTAGGAAAAAAAAAACAGATACAAGCTGACACAGACCAGATGCCTCTTCCAGCCACTGCCGCACCAATAGAGAGTGTGGCTAAATGTCAGGTGAATTAGAAAAATGAGGATATAGACAAATAACTTGCAAGGATTTGATCATCAGCTACTTATATAGAGGTTTTGAAAATTCCCTGCATAGAGCATCAGTGTTTCTCTGAACTTCCTAAGTATTGTGCAGTTCAAGGGAGACTTTGACAAGGAGCTCATTTACATTAGAAAAATGTTGAATACTGTGGGAACCAATGGTTGAAAGAGTTCAGCAGAAAAAACCATCCTAACAGAGCACAGCACTTGAATAACAACCGAAAAAAATAACCAAAAATCCAGACACTGATTGCTTAGTCAGTCTCCCTTCACCTCCTCAGCAGGATACCCTGCCCATTCTTGAGACTGCTCAGTCTCAGTTACATGCACCTTTATTAGTCAGTGCCTACCAGCACTGCAGCACACACACACAGAGCACTCAGTGCCCAGGAGACATCAACTCTCCCCATCAGCAGCACCACAAGCCTATAACTATATCCTCCATTTTCTGCTCTAGCTTCCTGTGGAAAATCAAAGCCCTTACATTGAAGGTAGCCAGCAGCAGGGACTCAGGAGGGAGTAATGCAAAGAAAGAGCCTGTGAGTGGGAGGTGGGATCCACAGGTGGGGGAAGAGAGTGCCCAGCAGTAGGAATGTAGAACACATTACTCTGGAATAGGATGGGGATCCAGAGCTTATCCTGAAAGCACATCTACACCTCCACAAAAATACTCACCAGGCACAAAGAGTCCTGTTTGCATGGGCTGCATATGCCGTGCAAGGCAGAGAGCTTGGTACCCAGCTCCAGGGAAGCACAGCACTGATCCTAGGCCAGTGTCCTACACCTGCCAATTTGGCTTCCTGATTTAACTTGCACCAACACAGCTGGTCCTACAGCCCTCTCCAGTAAGCAACATCACAACCCTCTGCACCTTTAGTGCAAAGGCACTCATTCTTTATAAGCCTTATTGTAAAGTATATATGAAGGAAAATAAGTGCACAACTCTTTAAATCCTTCTCACCCTCATTCTTGCTTCTAAGGCTCAAGGTCCTGCATATATTTAAAATATACACAAATAAATGAATAAATGCATGTACTTTCCTCCCAGGTGTCATTTTCCCTGAGCTGAGAACTGCAGCAAGCACTCGGGAGGGCACAGCTGCCTCAGTGTTGCCCTTGTGCTGCCTGGAGGGGAACCAGGGGTGGCCAAAGCCAGGCAAGTAATGGCAGCCATCCCACTGCCCACCTGCTGCCTCCAAACCAAACCTTTGTCCTGCACTGCCAGGCCACCAGCCTTCCTGGACCTCTCAGATATCCTCAACTGCACTTTTAAAAAATTAATTTTATTAGGGAGGAACTCAGAAAATAAATGTAAAGAGGAACATACCAACCACACATTCTCTGCATCCTCCTCTTCCCAGCCTTGTTCAAAAGCACTGTGAAATAGTTTGTAGGCTTCTGTAAGTGTAGCTATTAATAAAAAATATCACCTTCACCAAGCAGTTTCAGCTTGTTTCAGGGCTTCCTCATAGAAATTCCCACAGTGAATGGCTCCACTGGCAACAGCTTTACTGACTGCAGTGGAAGAGAGTCTTTTAAAGGCTTCTCCCTTTTTTATTTCTTTGAATCTTTGTTAAAGATGTGAATGTGTTGATGTGAAGTTATCTTGGAAGAACTGGGGGTATTGGCTTTTAATGCCAAGAAATAAATAATGAAATATTTGTTCACAGAGTTTTAGCTTGTGTGTTTATTTTTCAACTCCAAATTTCCAGTTTCCCTTGATGGTGTCCCAGGGTGAGCAGAGCCTACAGTTAAAGGCTTGTTGAAGAAGTGAAAACACAAAATTTTTAACATAAGTGGTTTTATCACTTCTGTTTGCCAGCTATTTTATTAAGTGTTAGGAAAATAAGCAAATTAAACTTCCCACTGGTTTTATTATAAATAGATCAGGCACTTGAAGCTCTCCAGTTGTTTGCAATTTATTTCACAAACAGCAATATGCCTTGCAATTCTGATGTTCTTCTGCATAGTAACGGCGGAGGAAGGTACAACCCTTTAGTCCTGATTTGTAGTTTGGTTTTTAGATCCACCTTCTTCCTTCTACATGAGTCACTTGTGGCAGCTGAGAGAGATTTCTCCCTCTCTGTGCACGAAGGAGGAGTTGCTGTCTCCAGCATCTTTTGGAGGAGAAGTCATCCCTCTGGCTAACCCCTCCTCCAGCAGCCACCTGTGGCCCTGGTCCCCCTGTGTATCATTTCATCCCTGTGCTATTCCTGGCCTCATCTGAGCTGAGATTCCTATAAACACTGTGTCCTGTAGGCTTTTCAGGAGGCTTTTCTTTCCAGCTCAGTGGCGGAGGAAAGATGATGTTTTCAATCCCCTTTGACTGCAGGCTCTCTCATAGTCCCCCAGGGAGCTAAACAGTAGAGGCTGTTTATTAACAGAGGATCCAAGTGCAAAAAAGCTGCAGAAAGCAAACTGGAGCGAGGCATTCACTGAATGAGTCATGATAATCCTGCCTAAAAAACTGGTTTTGCAGAAAACAGGAGCCAAAAGCAGGAAAAAAACCATGTAGGTAAGCACTTAGAAACAGCCAGAGAAATACAGTATTTCCTTATTTTACATGTTAGTTGCTCATGTTTATGTTGTCGGCCTGGGAATACAGCACTCCCATTAAAGTGATGTGATATCAGGCTGCTTTTATGGCACAGTTTTTTGGGTACTCTGATTCAGTGAGAATTTGGGTTACTCCTTGTGTACCTTGCTCATAGGAGAACTTCCTGCCTAGCCAAGGTAATTCCTTTGCTTTTCAAAAACAGCAAAACCCTCTTTCCCCACTCCCTCAGGGAAGAACCTTGACCTCAATGAGGCAGCAAGGCTAGCATGTCCCAGGAGGGTCCCTGCAGGCTCCCACTCCAGCACCACTCCGGCTTTGCCTGTGAATGTGCACAAGCCCAGAGGTGGGTGGCAGGAGACACCTGGCATTGAAGGAGTCAGAAATAAAGTTAGGCAGAGGAAGTTCAAAAATAGACAAGCTTTTCCTGTAAGTCTGAGTTATTTATTTAATTTCTTGTTGTTGTTGGTTTGCATTTAGGAACTTTTTTTTCCCCTCAGTGATAGGGAAACAAGGAAAGGGAAAAACTTTGGGAAACAGGCAAGGGAACAAAAAGCTTTCAGAGCAAATGTAGGGGGAAAAGAGAAGGATTTAAGAGAACCGATATTAAGGATAAAACCTTCTCCTGGATACTCAGCAGATTTTAATTCTGAAGAAAGAACAGAAACCAAGACAGCTGGAAAACTTCCTTCCTCTTCTACCCAGGCTTTCAGCACTGCCATTTGCAGCTGGGTCCCTGTAGCCCTTCCTGGTGCACACCCCAGGACTGGGGTTGCTGTGATACCTTCAGCCAGGCAGGGACACCCTAAGGGGTAGGACCTGGGCTCCATGCCCCCAGAAAACCACATAGCCCTGCTGTCTTGGAACTCATCCAGTGCTGTGCTCTGCCTTCCCTGACCCCAGCAGCTGCTGCCCTCCTACCCCACGGGATCCAGCCACAACCCCTCAGCTCCATGGGGCAGTGAAGAGCTGGACACAGACAGGATTTCAGCAGCAGAGCCTGAGGGGAGAGGAAGCAAGTCCAAAGGCAAGAAAACCAAACTCATGTATTGCTGACAAGGGTGCATCTACACTGCCAAGGTCTCCTGCAGTGCGGTGTCACCTCTGGCTTTACTTATTTTAGTGATCAGGAGCTTCACTCAGCTATAAACCCCCAGGGGAAACACAGAATAATTACTATCTGCTGTATATGTTACTGCCACCAGGATTAAATCAGCACCTATTTCACCTGGAAAGTGGAAAACCCCTTACCAACACTGCAGCTGCAAACACCCCTTCATTACTCCCATAGAACTGCCAGAATTGTGGATTTCTCCTGAGGATCTCAGAGTATTTTACATCACCTCTTGTCAGCTTGACAAACTCCTTTAAATGCTCCCCCCATGCCAAAGGTGGGGGTGGAGATGCCAGAGCATCACAGAGTGGCTGTTTCAGGGCAGCATGCTGGGTACCAGGCTCTAACTTCCATACTCAGCTTGAGCCCTGGCAGGAATATTCTAGGATATCCCACCTGGCATGAGTGCCCCCACTTGGGGCCAGACACTGCCCCTGTCCTGGGGCAACAGCTGGCATCATGCTCAGTGTGTGCTTAGCAAGTTAATTAGCAAAGGAAAGAGAGAAACTTCCCCAAGCCTGTGTCCAGCAGCACCTCCAGTGAATTCTACTTTTTCCACTACAGAAAGGGGCACAATTCAGAGGGGGAACCTTGCCTGGCCCCTGCCACATGAGCCAGCACTATGTGAAGGCTGAGGCCTCTCAGCTCCTGCTGCCTCCAGCAGCAGCACTGCCCAGTGAGCTTCTCACCTCACACCCTGCCCTTCACCCTTGGAAGATCTTGTTTGGTGTGTTCCCAGTTTCCCCTGGCCTCTGTAGTATCTGCTGCCTGTCAGTGACACTGTGGAAGAGGCTCACATTCTGAGGTCTCATCTCTCTTTTTCACAGCCATAAAAGGGAAAGCAAAATGTTTAAATTCAAATGTTTGAAGTTTTGCAGAATAAATAAACTTCTTTATGAAGATTGCAATGGGAAAAAATTCACAGTGTCTCCATAAGATGTAATAAATCTGGCATCTATTGCATAATCTGTGCATCCATGGCAAATAATACATTAAAGGTCTGAAAACAAAGTGCTTGGGGACACCATGTAACTAAAAAACAGGGAATCAGTTTTGCTATCTTGGAAGGCAACTGGAGCATCCAAGGCACGTGTAAAGAAGGGATCAAATCCTACAGAGACAGCTGCAGGACTCATAGAAGCAAGGCATTACTGGAATTCACTTTAAAGGCTCCTAAACTGGAAATATTTCTTATATAATGAGAGCTGTTTTGCCCTTGGAGGAATGCCCTTGGAGGCCTGAAGTGACTGTAAATGTGTACTTATGGAATGCTATGGGCCTTCTATGCTATAGAGAAAAAGGGTGTGAAAAATGGAGATACATTTGGCATGGAGGCAGCTTTGGGCCATTTGTTTGTACTCTGTCTGAATTCCTTGCTGGCCTTGTTTCTAAATCATCATCATCACAGATCCCCAATAGCTGAGTGATCTTCAGTAGAAAAATGTCAGGGCAGGCAATGTGCAAGGAAAACACTCTCATATATTAGGCAGATCTCTCAGGCATAACTTCTTCTAAACAAGTACTGGATGCTCAAATGGATGGATTTAGATGCATTTTCCAGCTACTTTTTAAACCTTTCTTGGATAGCTGGTTAAATGAGATTTAGATAAGGCTAAGGCTCAAACGTATTGCTGTCAAGGGAAAACATCCACACACATTATAAATGACTGACTTGGGGAGACATTGCTCATTTTTGTTTGGATGGTGTCTCAGCTCATATCAAAATCCTGGCAAAAAATTTCAGCTGGCCTGTGCTGTATAGACAGTTACACTCAGCTACTGGGATCAAGCACCCTTGAACACCCAGGGATGGTGGTATCTGCTGCAAGTCATGTGGTTAGGGAACTTCTCACCTCACTTCTCACCTCCTTTTAGCTGCTTGGGATTGAGCATCACACAGTGGTTACTGTTCATCTTCCAGCTCCTGCCAAAGGATGCAGAAAGGAGCTGAAGGAGGAGGAAGCAGCCTGTGCCACATGAGGGATCTGAGGCAGAGTGACCTAATTGTACCACTGAACATCTGACCCCTGGAGCCTACTGATTAGTTCAGCCAGTGATTATTCATCCTTCCCCTCTAATCCCTATTTAAAATACCCTGGGACAAATCTAAGACAAACACTCTTCCTGCCAGGACTGAGCACATCTGCAGCATGGAGAGGAGAGTTGTCAGTGACACTGGGAACACCTCAATTGGCCTCACCTGCCCTCTGCCACACTCCTCATTTCTGCTGTTTTAGAGCTTGTTGCCCTCACTGGCGAGATGATGCATAGGCATCTTGGTGCCCTGTGCTCCAATCTTGGGGTCCAAGGAGAACAAGGGGAAGACCAGTTTTGTGAAACTCACCACTTCAGTCATCTACTGACCCACTAATTTTTTTTTCTGGAAAAAAAAGATCAATAAATATTTTGCAAGACCTGGGACACAGAGACAATAAGGCTAGGAATCTGCAAGTTTTGAGCAGACACATCTTTCATATTTAGGTGTAACTTCCCCCAAAGAGTCTGACTTACCTCTTGCCCCCTTATGAATGAGGACTCTTGAAGCCTGCTAAGGGGAATTGGAGCTATGAAGCTGAGGGAAAAAAAAAAAAAGACATTTAAGTAAACAAAGGGTTTTTTATTTTTAATGAAAGCCCTAAGTGTCCTACTGGCAGCCCTGGTGCTGGTGGGAGGCAGAGGGAGCCTGGCTGGTGGTGTGGGTGCTGCAGTCACCCCATCCCACCACACTGTCCAGGGTCACTGGGGTCAGAGGGTGGCTGTGGGGCTGCAGGGCTGACTGTCCCTGATGTGGGCTCTCAGTGTGGGCTAGAATGTGGCAGAAAAGGAGGCTTGTGCCCATGGCAGCTGCTCCCTGCATTGCTGTGGCAACACATCTGTTTCCTCCATTTCCCCATTCCTGCCAAGGGAGAGCCTCACCCCTTCTGGCTTCAACGCAAGCCCAGGAAAAATCCAAGTTCCAACAAAACACCTTTTCACTGGTCCCTCTCTCCCCAGGCCACAGCCCTCTCTTCAATGACTGTAAAAGCCTTTACTCTGTCATGGACAGAACATTCTCTTACAAAGAGTTTGCCTTGCTGCTGCAGCCCTGTTTTTGAAAAAGCACCATAACCCCCGAGACCTTGGAGCATAAGGGCCAGCAGAAGCCCAGCACCACTCCCCACCCTGGGTATCATCACACCCCACAAGATGCAGCAGCCCCCTGCTTCACCACCTCACTTTTTTCAGGCATGCAAGGTTTTATTTGCCCTCCTCAGATGCTTGATAAGCACTAAATTTTCTTTTCAGGTCCTTTTCATGTTTGCCACCAAAAAATCTTTTGCTTTGCAAGATTTATGGCAAAGCTCCACTTGCAGCAGGTATAAGCTCAAGCTTCTGTTGATGCACAAGTTGGACTCACCAAGTCCAAGCCTCATTTCTCTGAAGAAAACATACAAGTACTTGGGTGCTCACAGGAGAGTGTGGGTTATGGTGCTAAGGAAAGAGTCCCAGGGCTGTGGAGGAGCTGTGAACAGCACAGGTCCTGTGGCAAAGCTGGATCACTGATTCTCAAGGTGCCTGGATGCTGGTGCTGGCAGGGAGGAGCACCTTGTGCAGCTGGTTTCTGATAATGGATGCTATCAGCAGTCTGGAAGCAGCACCTCTCCACTTTGACAACCTCTGCAGAAATGCTTGCTGGCAAAGGCAGTGCAGGTGCTCAGCAGTTCCCCCAGCAGTTTGTCAGGGTGTCCATGCCAAGCTCCTGGGAGGGGCTGCTTGGGCAGGAGCAACTAGCCCTACCTGCTTGGCCAATCCAGCCCTGGACTGGAAGGACCACTTGGTTGCTCCTCCACTGTGCAAAGCCATTTCCATCAGCTCAGAAAGTTACTTTTCTTGTCTATTCTACTGATTCATGCTCCTTATAAGCTCTCTGGTTTGAAAAAAAAAAAA
>VZTT01057474.1:0-10641 GCA_013400855.1 Buphagus erythrorhynchus
GGGAAAATTCAACCCCCGACAGATGGGCATCTCTGTGGTCCCCATCCTTCATGGGACCATTCATCTAATAATGCCACCTGGCCTCCAGAGGAGATGGCCACAGGGAAAGGGATGAGAAATTGTTTTTTAAAAGCTGTGGATAATATTGAGGATACAGGCCAGGTACTCCTTTTCCTTGCTTCTCAGCTGCTTGCAGTATTTCTCAGAAGCAAAGGGAGATGCCACCCACCCCAGATGAACAATGTGTTGTTATTTCTGTCTTTCTGGCATCATCAGCTCACTGTTCCATACATGCAGGCACAAACATCTTCAGCCCTGAAATTTCCAGCCATTCATCAACTTACAAAACTGGAGCAACCAAAGCTTCTGGAAGACTTCTGGCAGGTGAGGAGGGTTTATTTGAAGCAGCGTCTTCATGGATGTCTTGATTTTGGTTCTAGCATTTTTTGCATCTTTATTCACTATGTTGATGGGTGTTTGAGAGAAACATGTGTCCGAGGCCTGCGTGGTGTGAATCTGGGAGACCTTTGAGCTGGTGGCAGAGCAGAAAGTCGGTCACAAGACTGCTAGAGGTTCACACTCATCCTGACCTTGGAAAAGAGACAGTGGGTCCAGCCAACCAACAGAAGGGAATATTACCCTGGAAGCCACAAAGGTAAAGGAAAAACTCCAACACTTAAATGACTGCCTGGGCACGTGATGTAAATGACAGAGAACAAAATGAACTAATTGGATGATGTGAAAGGGAACTAATACTTTGTGCTCTCTCATGCCTTGCCTGTGTTTGTTTAACTGCTGTTTTCTCACTCTTTCTCACTGTGTCCCTGAGCCAAGAAGCTTATTTTTACAATGGGCTTTTACGAGGTGTTCAGAAAAGGAACTGGGAGCTGGATTGCTGTGTGGGTGAGGATGTATTGTGAAGCCTGGACAGGTTGCTGCAGGGGTCTGGCCCCAGGCACTGAAGCAAGTACACTGAAATCTGGATGCAGCAACAGCCTCCTGCAGAAGGCAGCAGGGGCTCTACACTGGGAGGCACAGGTGCCTTTGACTCCACAGCCCAGCCACTGTCCCCTGTGCCCAAGCTACCCTCCAGCACCATTCCCAGCCTCATGTGCTCACTTCCCTGCTCATCCAGCTCAAAACACAATCTGCTCCCACCCAAGCTGGCAGCCTGTGCACCTGTTGTGGCACAATGCTGCAGCCTGTCCTGGCTGTGACTGGGGTAATGGTAAAGAGCAAAGAGGGGCTTGCAGTGCACGGCAAACCCCAGCCCAACAGCCATACAGAGGCAGGGGAAGAAATATTTTGGCAAGTGTAATAGATGGCTTGGATATTTCTTTCAGACTACCGTTGCCATCCTAGATTTCTCCATGGCTGCAAAATAGTTACTGCCAGCAGATCAGGGAATTCTTCTGCGCATACATGCGGGCCATTAGGAGGCATAGATTTCATCACAGAGAGATTCAATTGCTTAGATATTGAGCTGGAGAATTATTTTTCACAATTCCAGCAGAAGAAGCCAATTGTAGCTGCAAGATGGGTGCTTTGGTGCACTGTTTGTTGAACAGCCAATTACTGTTCTAAACCTAATCCTAAGTAATAAGCCACGTATTAGAGATAAAGCTGGAATTAGCAGGGTATATGGGACCTAATATTCATAGGATTACCTGTAAAATATTAAGGTCTGATCCTGCAGACCCTCCCTGTATCTGCAGTCTCACGGATACTTCTTATATTCACGTGTATAGACCTACTTTTCTGACAAATAATAGTTGTGATGATAAATTACAGATAAAGCTGCATGGACATACTGAAATTTTAAAAGATGACTGGTGACTTTGACTGTTGGGTTTTGGGTAATTCTTTTAACTTCCCTTGAAAAGTCAAAATTCAAGACATCCTCAATGTCTTGAATCCTCAAAAAATTACCTCATGATCTTTGGGGAACAGACCTTGAAGTCTACAAGGGAAAATACAGACTACATTTCTGTACTGCATCACCTTCAGAAAAGTGGTAATGCTGAAGAAAAAAAATCTAGTTTAAGTGATATTTAAATTAACACAACATAAAATAACACAAAACTCAGACCATGACAGCACTTAGGCATGACATTACTAGTATTTAAATAGGTGTGATAACATTAAAAGCCTTGATATATTTGGAGGCAAGACTGAAACTGAATCTCTATAATTAAAATGTGTATATCTTGATGAGGAAATAGGTACATTTCATTCAGTAATGCTATCAGTGGGGTGTGAGGGAGGATACAAACATAAGTTGCTCAGACCTGACTTTCTACTAAAAATACAGGGGTAGTTATTTATTCCAGCATCAGCCCACTTGTATGTACAGGTCTTTGAGAAGTTAAAAGCATGTTTACACTTGCCTTGTCTGTGCTTTCCCATATGTGCTCTGTTCTGCATGTCATGGCAGAAATGCCAGGATTAGACCCTTGTCACTGAATCGGCGATAAAGACCATTAATTCAATCTGTCATCACTGGATGCCCATTCCCACCTGTTCTGATTAATTTCCAGTGGATTAGCCTAGATACATCAGATGCTAAAATAACCCAGTAACCTATGACCAAGAGTGGCACAGGGAGAGGAGACGTTGCGTGCAACCTTCTGCACCTCTCTTGTCCTTCTTAAAATACTGCACCATGGCAGGCACATATGGATTTCATACATGATAACAGCTGTTAGCCAGACACACAGATCCATTGTCTGCATTGCTGATGGCCATCTAAGGACAATAATCACACTTGCCATCAAGGCAGACCTTTGCTCTCAGGACCCTGTCTTGAGGTCATAAAGGGTCCGTAATTCTGACTTAATGCTGGAAGATGCCAGAATCTCGGAGCAGTGAAATCTCTGGAGCTGCCCTTAGACATCTGCTATAGGTTTTCAGCATAAAGATTTTACCTAATGCAGGTGAGCCTCCCCATGCTTTGATAGCTGAAGTGGGGAGGAAGCTGAGCATCAGTTAGAGATGCTGAAGAGCTCTTTATATCCACTGTAGAGCTGCTGTGGCTCCATGAAAGTCCCAAATAGCGTGACCAGACGTGTGCTTTCATTGTCCTGAAAAATTAGACCTTTTCGATTTACATATGAGAAATATTCTAAGCTGCAGTGAGGGTCTTGCATCTGTATGACAAACCTCTTACGGCAGTCTGCTGGCACCAGCCAGCTGCCACCATTGCATCACTCCTCCCCACTGCTCTGGAAAGCACTAATTTGGGCTCCCATGCAAACACATGTCTTGGTTTGAAAGACAGGTATCTGCTAAAAGGGACAAGAGCCTCCTTTTTGAAAGGAGAGTATAACCCCCCCCCCCCNTTCCTTTGTGGTGCGATTACCGCTCTGATGTTCTCAGTGAGCAGGGAGCAAGCGGTGATCCCACACGGCTGGAGGGGCGCTGCGGGGAATGGCGTCTGTGTCCCAGATGGGAAAGGGCAGAGGGGAGAAGCTGCTCACAGGTCCCGGTGCAGGGTCAGTCCTGATGCTCCAAAAGGATGTGTTGAAGTCGGTAGGAGATGTGGGAGAGTGTCTGAGCAGGGAGGTTGCGGGATCCCACAGCCAGGGAAGGCAGCTCCCAGCGTCAGCGTGGCAGAGCAGAGTTAGTAGTGACCATCCTCCTCCCAGGTGGACTAGCGAGCGAGCGGCAGAGCACAAGCCCCTCACCTCAGCTCTTCTTTTCCGGTGTTGCCCCTCTCCTCCCCACTTCAAGAGAAATCTGTTAACTGAGCTTCTGGGTGTAGACCCAAATACTTAGCATAACAATGGGGAAAATTCCACAGAAAGAAAAAGGGAAAATTCAACCCCCAACAACATGTTTTGCTGTAACAGTGAAATACTGCTTCCAAGTATGAAATAATGTTGCAGAGTACCACTGTGTTTGCTTCTTCTGCTCGTGTGTCTTCCCTCAGCTCAGCCCACACCACCCACAGACCCCCATGCTGCCTTGGAAGCTACAGAGGGACCCTGGGTGGCCCTGGGATCTCCACTGCCCTCTCACAGGAAAGGGGCCCCTCATGGGGGCCTGGGTCAGGAGGAAAGATCTGAGGAGCACTCACGGTGTGCCAAACGCTTGGGCTGCACTGAGGACATCCAGGTTGTATTGATCTAACAAAATCCCACAGAATTCTGAAGATCCTCAATACAGGAGAGACATAAGGGCCTTGGCCAGCCTCAGTCTCCAGCTGCACATACTTTACTTGCAGTTGTAAGCTACAAAGTGCATGTTCAAGCCAGAAAGCCCCTGTAACACCAGATAAGCTCCCAGGTTGGGAGTAACCTTTGTATCAACAGAGAAACAGCTCAGTGAGAACCTGCAAGTTTAGCCCCATGAACAACTTAGTGCAATAGTGATAGAACAAGCACCTTCTTGAACATGTTGGGATCCTGCCAATACCAACAGGGGCCAGAATGTCTGGAACCTCCAAGATCCACCTTCATGAACACCTTCCTGCTGCAACTGTTCTATTCATGTGTATTCTATTCACATTCTATGCCATTGTTTGGATACCTTGTGCCACTTTACTTGTCCAGGAAAAGTTACCCATCCCTTGCCACCCTGTAAGATTCTTCATCTCACAGTGTGTTGCCAAAGGGAGATGGGACCTGATCCAGAGTTCTGGACTCCATGGAAAGGTTGGGAATGCCCTGTCTGGGAGCTGCCTGAGCACAGGCATTGCTGCAGTTCACTATTGTAGTGTGATTGAGGTAGAAGTACCTACAATATATCTTTCGGAGACTTTGCATAAAGCCAGATGTATAGGAAGGAGAAATGCAAATAAGCCCATCAAGCCTTCTTCCTTCTGGGAAACCCACTTCCTAAATGTAGTGGGATATTGATTGATGGTCTGGGCTCCTTTTGAGCTAGAAAGAGAATACTGATCTCTGGGGCTTTCCATATGAAATGCAGTACAGCTGTGCCAATTTTCTTTTAAAGGTACATGAGAATGCCAGGATTGATGCACATAAAGGATAACTTCTGCAGGCTCCATTGAGCATAAAAAAAAACAGCTACAATGCCTCTTGGGAAGAAAGGGAAAATATTTTGCTATGGATTTTTAATGCAGTTTATCACTGTAAAGAGATACATTGAAATGTTAAGGTATTATTCATAATACTTTCATTTTCCATACAAAGAGTTAAACCCATTATCGAAAGATGTCTCCACTTAAGAATCTATGTTTTCTAATGTTTTCCTAGGTAAGAAGATAACAGAATACATTTTTCCTGGCTATGCTCCCTTCATAAATCAAGTCAATGAAATACTACTGACTCTGAAGGGTATTTAAATATAGTTTTGACCACAAATGTAGGAGCAGAACTTTGGCAGAAGAACAAGTGACAGATTTCATTAGCATTCCAATTCAAGTGAATGGAATTGTCTATCACAAAATGGTATTTGTATCAAGAGGTTTTATTGCAATATTTGTGCTCAAGACCAAATGACTTACTGTTGCTGAAAAGTGATATCAGCAGCTTATTTTCTTCCATTTTTGTAATACTATCTTGCAGGCAAGTTAAACAAATTAGTGATGTCAGAACATGGTCCTAGGACATGCATGTAGTTTATGTGTATGGTAGCATGTGTGCCCTCATCTGTGCATCAATCCTGCTGTGACTGATACCAGTTATCAGGTGCATACTGGGGAAAAAATAAGTCAAATCATTGCTTCCTCCCAGAGTGATTTGAACAGGGAAATGAAAACTTTCTTCAGAGCTATTTTTTAGGCATTTATAAGAAGGCATATGTGGTCTGCCTCCCCAAAAATCCGCTCTCCTTCTGCATTAAATGTAGCAGCAAAGTTAGTTCAGAGCCTATAGCATTTTGAGTGCTTTTAAAACATCCTTTTCTCTAAGTACCAGTTCCATTTTTCGAAGGCTGCAATATGGTGGGTGGCTAACAACATCTGTCAGGCAGATCCAGTGGCACTGATGGGTTATTAATTTTGCATATGGTGGGTCTCAGCATCAAGTGACCCACATAAATTCAAAACAATAAATTCAAACATAAATTCAAAATTCCAAACCTAATTTTGGTCAGCTGCAGCAAAAGAATGGGGACAGCCTGGCTTCTCACACTGACATATCAAGTCCTTGTTCCCAAAAGCTTCACTGGTAAGAGTGCTCAGGTAACAAATTTGTTCATGGGGCATGCTATTATTACTCAGTAGTACCAGCTCCAGCCAAACTCCCCAGCAAGCTGCCATGCAGTCCTGATAAGACATAAAGAGACATCCCTAGTCAGACTCCCTAGAATGTGGCTCTGAGTTTGTGGCTGGCACTGGAATGACATTGTCAGAAAGGCAAAGAATCATCACAGACCTTGCAAGCCTATGCCCCACACACTCTCCTTTAGTATCAATACTGGTTTGAATTGCTGGAAGGTGGAGTTCTCATCCAATAAACTGTAAGAAAAGTGTTATAGTGGTACCTACAACTACAAAGCTGTTTGAGTAGCTTCCTAGTAATAGATGAATGCATGAATTTGGTATTATATGTCTATAAATACAGAATATGTGTAACATACAAAACCCTATATGCTATAAATAATCAGTTTATTTAGAGCTAACAGTGTGCAGAATGGTGTATATAGAGCAACTCAGAGCATTTAGATTGGCTTTTGATTACACTCTAAGCATGTGGCATGACTATCAAGACTTGGCTCACAGTCAGTGAATAGAAGAAGCAGGCATTTCTGCGGTCCCTTTCATCTTGCCCTAAAGTAGACCCCAAAAGTAGGGCATGCAAACTGCACCCCAGAAGTGCCTCTCTCTTCTTTGACTGCAAAGGGAACCTAGGGTAACTGCAGTAAAGAGGTCAATGCCTAAGTTAAAGGTTTAAAAATAGAGCTGCTAAATTCCACCCATATTGTTCAGATAGGGAGACAAAGTGAAACAGGTCAGAAAACATTTGATGCGTTCAGTTTGGTTGGTTACTTTTTCATATCACTGAGTCTGATTTCCAGTCACTGTGATTTCACAGAGCTGTCAGTAAAGGCATGGCTAGGGTCCTAAATATGGAAGAAACTTTAATTAGCTATTGATACAGCAGGGCTTAGATCTGTGGAGATCAGAGTCCCTTTGTGTCAGAGTCTATGCTAAGAAGTGATGGGAAACAACACCAGTCCCAGCCAGTTTGTAGGCTGAACAATCCAGGAGCAGAGAGAAGTTGCTCCCTCACTACTTTTGAGTGGGAAGTCAGTGAAACGCTGCACTGATGAGTGCAGTGAGAAGGGATAGAGGATTGGAAGAAATACATATCAAAATTTTTCTGCCAGCCCTGCATGCACCTGGCAAATCCCAGGAAGGACCTGGCCTCTGAGAAGTGACTTGCTTAAGGCTTCCTGGGGCAAGAGCAGTGTAAGAAGCCTCCTTCACTTAAGAGATGGCACTCAAGGCAATGTGGCCACATTACTGTGGAAGAGAATGGGATGGATGTGAGCAGGAGATGTGGCATGAGCAGGGCCTGGCAAACAGTATGAAGTAAGACAAAGACCACAGTGAGGAAGGCTTCTGGGGCTGAACTAGTGCCATGAGGACCAGGTATTACAGTGGAGGGAAATTGCCTACAGAAAACACAAGGACTCAGTGAACATGATGCATGTGCCTCTGGGTCCATAAATGAGTTAACAGGTCTGGTGTGATCAGAGCAAGGCAAAACAAAAGCAGTTTTGGTACCAGCGCTTTGGGCTGGGCTGGAGAAGGGTGAAGGGACAACATTACAGAGGAACAAAGTAGTGGCACTTGGTGGAGTGAGAGGCTGCATTTGCAGGCAAGTTCTGAGCATGATAATGTTGACTCTGAAAGCCAGAAGGAAAGCAAATACATGCACACTGGTGGAGAAGCCTCTATACTTCTGACAGCATTTCCTAATGTCCTAGGAAGGCTTCAGTTCAAAGCTCAAGTGGAGCTGGAAGGTTCTTGGCTGCAGTGTCATGTGGCTGCAGGCCCCATCTAGCTCTCAGAGCTGTCACTACCCCTAGCATCCCTGACTTATCCACCACCACCAGGAGGGACCAGCACTCATCCTTGTCACCCCAGGACTACACTCCTGCTGAGGCTGTGGAGTGCTGTTCAAAATCCAGCTTGGATTTTGAAAATCTGCTTGGAAATAAAAATAAATAATGTCAGCAGAGCATGCTCCAGGGCACACACGTGTATGAGCCCTGTCCAGGAAAAGTGCACAGAAAGACCCTTCGGTAGAGTGGGGTATTCAGTGTTGGTATCCCACATCCTGAGCCAACAGTGTAATCACTAGCATCACAATAAAACAGAGGTATTAACAGTGTTTTCTTAATGGGACCATTACTCGGGGTGGCTTTTTAAATGACTGAAAGGAAGATGAAATATATGGGATCTGTTGGGAATAGGTAATTATTTTTTGAATCTTGTTTTGGTGAAAATCTAGCATTCAATCCAATTTGTAATTTCTTATTCTGAATTTTTCATACAGTTGTAGAACAAAAAACCCAACACTCCTATTATTTGCATAGCCCTAAATTCTACCCTCCATATGCCTCGGAAAAAATAAAACTTAAGAGGTTTTTGATCCCTTTCAAATCCCCAATACTTGCTGTCTGCTATAGGGTCTTCTGATATGTATGAAGTAACTAATTGTCTTTCATTTATTTTGCAAGGATGCCTTTATTGTTACATGAAGTTGCCATCTGTCCATCTTGGAGGCAAGAGTCCCAGAAGATTTTAATCTTCAATCATTACACAGATTCAGGTGCCTCTCTAAAGGACAACGATTGGCCTACTTTCCTCCCTGTGGTATGCAGAGGCTTCTCCATCAAGCAGCTTTTGAGTGAAAAGCTCACCCTGAATGGCTAGATCTCAGTTCACCTCCTCTGAGAAGGCGCTTTGTGAAAGACAGATTCATTCAGTCAGATGGCCAAATTTAGAATATCTGACATATTTAGTTTTAGGTAAGTTGCTTCTTTTTTTTTCCTTAGTTTCTTCTACGTCACCCCAAATCCTTTTTCTTAAAAAATAAAATAGGTTGATGATCATGCAAATTTTTTCTTTTAAAACAAGAATTTGAAATGCTTCATTTCCAAGATGTCTAAGTAATGTATTTCAGCTTACTAGAAATTTTCCTTCTTTTTTTAAAGTCAAGAGAAATTAGCTTAACTGGAACCATACTCATGAATAATATCCATTCCAACAGAAAGAGCGTTTTTCACCAAATGTTACACATACATATGCACACACAAAGTCAAGCAAACCCCCAAAGGTGCTGCTTACATAAGACATATTTTCCTCCCTTCACTTCTTCATGGATGACTGCACTGTGGGAAATTTTTTTGCAAATAGGATAATAATTAGAAGTAGCCTTCATCTGAGTGTTTTGTGACCTTTGCAGCCAAAACTAGAATAAGCAGGGATGTGGTTTGGAGTGACTGCTGAACACACCCTTCTGTTTGTATTTTACAGGCATCAGTGCAGACCCTGGGCTCTGATTAAAGCCTCAAGATTAAAATATGTTGAGCTGGTTGGCTTAGCCTCCCAGCTCTCCAGATTCAAGCAACCTAGTTATAGCCAGCACCAGCACTGCCTACCCTGCAGAATAAACTCCAATATAAAAAACAAAGGGAAAGTTCCTTGCAGGAATGATGATGAGGTATCCAAGGCCATCCACAGGACACCAGTTTAAATCTGGCCTGGGCTGGCAGTGACCAAAAGGCTGGCAGAGTCTGACAGCTGTCCCTGACAGTGAGGAGATTAGCTGTGTCAGCCTGGAGAGCTGATGGGCCCAGCAGACAGCCCTGCAGCACCATTGACCCAGCTGGACCCTGACATCTCACCCTGTCTGATACCATCCTAAGCATTCCTGGCATGGCTAGGCAGTAGTGTGCTCTGGGGTTCAGTCCCCTATCCCTCATCTCAGCCTGGCCAAATGCAGGTGCTGAAAGGTACGTGTGTGAATTGGTGGGGAAAAAAGCAGAATAAAGCACCAGCAAAAGAACCCTTCATGAGAAAGATAAGGCAGATAGAGGATTGTAGGAAAACTTTAATATTGCCTAGTGACAAATTATTATTGCCCAAGCATTAGACCTGAAAAAGAACATTGCTCCACTTTCACCTTGGTGAAGTAGCACATGCTGTAATTTATGAAAGCACAATCAGTACATTCTAATATAGGAACAAGAAGGCTGGCTGAATTTGCTGATAAATTTTCAACTGAGATAGTGTAGAAACGAGAAAATTCACAAAATTCTGGCTGACTTAAATAAGTCAGTTCAACTACAGTCTTTAAAATTGGCTTTGCTGAAGTCTGCCCTATAAATCAAGATCCATATCGCCCATATGCTTCTGTCAGAGCAGAACGGAGGGTCTAAAAGCAGAAAGCAGCACCTTCTGTGCCAATATAATGTTGAACTGGAGCAGCAAACCTGGCTGTCTCACTGCTGTACCATGCTGGCACATCGCCCCACCAGCGTGTCCATCCATGGCAGTGGGAAGCTGCTGCCACGCAGAAAAATAGAGACAGAGCTGCCCTAAGCTGTGCCACAGGGTGTCTTAGTTTGATAGACAGGTATCTGCCAAAAGCGACACGGGCCTCTTTTTTTTTTGAAAAGAGAGTATAAATGTCCCCCCCTTCGTTTTTCCCCTTCACTTTACTA